>KZ807993.1:284530-296826 GCA_000696205.2 Oncopeltus fasciatus
TTTTTTTTTTTTTTTTTTTTTTTTTTTTTTTTTTTTTTTTTTTTTTTTTTTTTTTTTTTTTTTTTTTTTTATGTTTGGGAAGTATGGAAATACGCTGTTGAATAGTTTGTAGAGGGCTCAGGCCGGCGCTTCTTGGTAGAGTAGACCCGCCACACAGTTCAGCTCAACAGGTCAGACCTTTATGAGTACAGGGCGCGTGTCAGAGCATCCATCTTCACAGGACTTATATTGGTTTCGTAATGATCTCTACCGCCAGGGCACTACCCCCACTGAATTTATATTTTATTAAACGACTTCTATCAATAAACTTTCTTCCCTGCAGACCCTTGAATTTTATCTACCCCTCCTCCCCCATCAGCTTTTTTCCCGGGGCCTTTTATACTCGGCATATCTCAGAGCGAATAAACATTTCAGTGGGATTAAGGAATATATAAAAGTGCTGTAGGAAGGGAAAAGTAAATTATCTGTCTTGTACATATTAGTATTTTTTCTTTTATATAAATTTGAATTTAATCTTATTAATAATTGTATTACCGTGATTTACTAATATTAGTTATGTGTTTAAACAATTAATCAGTTTTAGTACGTATTCTTGAACGAAATAAAGTAATTCATATTTTTACATGAAACAAATGAAGAAAAACATACCCATAGTCATCCTCAATTGTATTTATTTTACACATAAATAAATGTAAACATTATACATATGGCATCCATAAATTATGAAATGATGAAATTAACTGTTCATAGCAGCACTGACATATTTACAAATCTAATACGAGTGAGGTTTGTGTGGTCACAATTTTTTCTAAATGAAATTCGGTTATCTAGCTGTTAACTGCAATCAAAATGCTGAATTAGTTTTTTTTATTCAGGAAAGTCAGACCATGTGGAGTGAGAGTTATCTCCAATGTCAAATGTACGTAAAATATGGTTTTTTTTAAATGTAGTGGGCCAAATATATAGTTTAGTGTAATGAATCTCGACAAGGTTTTAATTTATTTAAGACATATTTTGGGTGATACACAGCGAATAAGAATGAATGAATAAAAGTGGGGATTTACCTGACGAGAACATTTTTTAACAACACGGCCTAGAAGCGGCAAATTTTATACTTAATGGAATTTGACGTGTCGCTTTTTTTAAAATGCAAATTTCGTTATTGAACGTGATCGGACTAATAAGAGAAGACGATTTGTAAAAATGTCTAATGCGAGTATAATAAGTCTTTTCGCTTCAGTGGACGTTATATTTACTTTTGAGCAATGAATCTAAACATGGGTTTGATTATCGATACAGTATCAATTATATATATTACATTTTACGAATAATCCAAATAATTATATCGAAGATACTTAGGATCCTCTGATTTTACACAGAGCTTGCATGGGGGGCATTTTTATTTGTTTAGTAGTTACTTTTTCATTCATTTATTATATTTGTGGCTTACAATACCTACGCTATAACACCTAACCCTTGATTACAACTCTCGATAATCACATGGAATAACAATTCCTTGATAAATACATTTTCGATAGTTTATTATTCCTTTATACAACAATTGATAACCACGTAAAATAACTCCCCTTAATAATCCCTTGATATAGCTCTCCTCGATAATCTCTTGATATAAAAATCTTCTGATGATACCTTTGCTAAATATTGTTTCGATGTAATAGTTTATTATTTCTTTATTCAACAATTAATAACCACGTGAAATAACTCCCCTCAATAATCCCTTGATATAACTCCCCTCAATAATCTCTTGATATAATACCCTTGATATAAAAATCCTCTGATAATACCTTTGATAAGTAATTTTGCGATTTAATAGTTTATTATTTCTTTATTCAACAATTAATAACCACGTGAAATAACTCCCCTCAATAATCCCTTGATATAACTCCCCCTCAATAATCTCTTGATATAATACCCTTGATATAAAAATCTTCTGATAATACCTTTGATAAGTAATTTTGCGATTTAATAGTTTATTATTCCTTTATACAACAATTAATAACCACGTGAAATAACTCCCCTCAATAATCTCTTGATATAATACCCTTGATATAAAAATCTTCTGATGATACCTTTGCTAAATATTGTTTCGATGTAATAGTTTATTATTTCTTTATTCAACAATTAATAACCACGTGAAATAACTCCCCTCAATAATCCCTTGATATAACTCCCCTCAATAATCTCTTGATATAATACCCTTGATATAAAAATCCTCTGATAATACCTTTGATAAGTAATTTTGCGATTTAATAGTTTATTATTTCTTTATACAACAATTAATAACCACGTGAAATAACTCCCCTCAATAATCTCTTGATATAATACCCTTGATATAAAAATCTTCTAATAATACCTTTGATAAGTAATTTTGCGATTTAATAGTTTATTATTCCTTTATTCAAAAATTAATAACCACGTGAAATAACTCCCTTCAATAATCCCTTGATATAACTCCCCTCAATAATCTCTTGATATAATACTCTTGATATAAAAATCCTCTGATTTTACCTTTGATAAATAATTTCTTGATATAACACCCTTGATAGAACACTTCCGTCCTTTGGGAGACGGGGCAAGCGTAGGTGACCTTTTAGTCATTAGCTGATATCTCGGTGCTTAAACGTCTGCACTTCATAACGATCGATATTTTGTTATGCAATCGACACTTCATCTTCCTTATCCTTCCAAATCCTTGCTGGCTTAGCTCGCTTTATGAGTATGTGTGTGTGTGTGTGTGTGTGCGTGCATTTTGTATCTATGTCCTGGTAAAGCTCCATTTAGTAGCAAACCCCTGAGATTTTTTTTTTTTTTATGTTTGGGAAGTATGGAAATACGCTGTTGAATAGTTTGTAGAGGGCTCAGGCCGGCGCTTCTTGGTAGAGTAGACCCGCCACACAGTTCAGCTCAACAGGTCAGACCTTTATGAGTACAGGGCGCGTGTCAGAGCATCCATCTTCACTGGACTTATATTGGTTTCGTAATGATCTCTACCGCCAGGGCACTACCCCCACTGAATTTATATTTTATTAAACGACTTCTATCAATAAACTTTCTTCCCTGCAGACCCTTGAATTTTATCTACCCCTCCTCCCCCATCAGCTTTTTTCCCGGGGCCTTTTATACTCGGCATATCTCAGAGTGAATAAACATTTCAGTGGGATTAAGGAATATATAAAAGTGCTGTAGGAAGGGAAAAGTAAATTATCTGTCTTGTACATATTAGTATTTTTTCTTTTATATAAATTTGAATTTAATCTTATTAATAATTGTATTACCGTGATTTACTAATATTAGTTATGTGTTTAAACAATTAATCAGTTTTAGTACGTATTCTTGAACGAAATAAAGTAATTCATATTTTTACATGAAACAAATGAAGAAAAACATACCCATAGTCATCCTCAATTGTATTTATTTTACACATAAATAAATGTAAACATTATACATATGGCATCCATAAATTATGAAATGATGAAATTAGCTGTTCATAGCAGCACTGACATATTTACAAATCTAATACAAGTGAGCAGCGTGATTTCAGCGAATTTTCTCCTCTAATATAACAGAAGATATTAAGAACCAAGTTAGTATGGTATCATTCATAGTAGCCCATATGGAATGTTTGGACCTCAAAACAGAACTTAAACAAATAGTTTAATTTTAGCAAATTTTAAACCGGCTATTAACTTTAGCACCATACTTTCGAAAATTTTCGACAGTACTTCACCGATTTAACTTTAAAGAAGATAGAAATGTAGTAAATTATTTAAGTGGCCATTATGTAGTTAACTATTAAAGTAGGTCAACAATACTCATTAGTTTCACACGCACACACATATACATATATGCGTGTATGAATATATATCTCTGTACGCGTATGATTGTCTGCAATTGTTAAATAATAAACTTAAGCCGGTATTTGACTTTCTTCTGACAACCTTTGGTTTCTTATTAACTGAAATCGGTGGAGGAGAATCATTAGTGTTACGAAAAAAGTATAAAACAAAATATGCGAGAGGTGTGATTTTAGATAAATCGTAATAAAGGTTTTTTTTCTATTCCCTAACATTTAATCGTAATAAAGCTTATTAAAAAAAAACTTGTTAATGACGATATGTAAGAATGTATTAAAATCAGTCATTTATAAGTTGATTCTAGTAAGAGAAAGGGAGTTTAGAAGGATACGAAAATGTATTCTCGTTATGTTTTGCTTGTTATTTAATATGCGATAATGGATGGGGAAAATGGAACTTTTTAACGTTTATGCTGCAAATTATTTTTTCGAAAATGCTTGTTAAGGAAGAAATTTAGGAATATAACTACGATGGGTGAGTGCTTCCCCTATTACTCCTTCCCGCAAAGCTTAGTGGATATATTTTTTACTGTAAATGTTCCATCCAGCTTGTAAATTGAATTTCATTATTTACATTTGCTTATATCCATTTTTAAAGTGCCGTGGAAAATATGATTAGTTTACGCATTTCCTGTGTGACGGACTTTTAAATTAGCAGAACTATCATGTTAAAGTTTGTGTTTTTAAGCCTAGTTTTCATAACTTGAGAGATTTAAACCACATATTTAGTGCTTAAATAAACTACTAATATTCCATTTAATCTCCAGATGTTTTTGAATTACATTTGTATTCTTATGATGATACAATTCTTTAGCAATAAAATTAAAATACCATTTTAATAAAAATGATGTAAAAAGTCTGAATCAAGCGATAAAGAATAAAAAACCCTTACTATAGGATTCATTTCCATTACTACGGTCAAATCCTCTTTGAATATTGGGGCATACATAGCAGCCTCACTGTAGAAGACGAATTACCATATTTGTTGCGTTGTAAATCATAGTATCTACCACTATTGAAAGTAAGATGTGCGTAATCTTAATAGTTGTACTTTTTTTTTTTCACTCCATTTTCTTAGTGGTTTGAGATCCGTATGTAATTCGCCAGCGGAAACTTAGAGATAATACATTTATCTTATGAGCTTCTAAGGCATTACTTGCTTCACTTAGAGCCCTGTTTTTTTTTTTGTTGTTTGTTTTTTGGATGAATTGCATGGGAAGAATATATATACATATATACATATGTTCGTAGAGAAATATTTATCACAGTATTCGAGAAGAATCCCCCCTCCCTTTGAATATTAGACAATTCTCTAATATTTGGCTTTGTACAATTTATTTTTGTTTACTAAAAACTCATACTTGAAGGAATTTAAACCTTTGTTGGATTTTAATTTTTTATGACTTTTGGAACCTTTAATTTTTATATAGTAGTATGAAAAAAAAGAAATTAACCTTTTTTTTTTTCTATGAAATGGTTCTCTCATGAAATTGGCCGTTCTTTTTCATCCTTTAAAAAAAAAAAAAAAAAAAGTCAACTTCGTCCGAGTATAACCACACTCTCACTGAAAAACTGTACTACAATAACCCAAAAAGGAGCAAGACCTTTAACCGAGGACCTTTAACAGCTTCTGTAATGAGCATAGGAGCGGATAGAACTATATCAATCAGATGCTAAAACAATTAATAAATAATAATAACTTCCATGTCTACCTTCTCTCACTTACCACTCAATTCCTTTCTGTCATTTTTTGTGATTCTGCAATCACCTTTCTACTGAGGAATTACATCGAGACCTACAAAAAAAGTAAACACCAAAATTAAAGGCACAAAAATTCCTTTATCAGTAAAAATTTTCAATTTAAATTAAATATAATGTGACATTTCAATATAAGACGTTATTCCCTGAGCTCCTCAGATATACCATTATCATTTAAATACATTAATCTTGTGTCAAAATCCCATCATTGTACGGCTAATGAAATCCGCTTATAATTAATAGCTATTCAAGTCCGCAGTATCTTATCCCGACATATACTTTTTCTCTTTAGCTTTTCTCGTATATAGCAGAGTATTATCTAGTCAGAAAGTTTTGTCTGTGTTTTTTTTATTGTCAGAAAGTGTTTTTTTTTTTATTGAATTTGTGCGTACCATTGAATAAAAACTTTGCTGCACAATAGTGAAACATATTTTGTGGGATATCGGTATCAGCAGTCATTCAACTTCTTAATGTGAGATTATTCTTTCACATTTTGGGCTGTTTTCTCCCCATAAGAGCAAATTTAGGAATCCTTTCTTTCCATCTAGACGCCTTTTTATATAAGGACCCCATTCTCCCCCATCTAGGCCTATTTTACATAACAGTTTTTTTTTTTCACAATAAATTTTTACAGAACGAAAAATATTATCTAAAAGAGGAAATTCCGAGTTTAAGAAAGTAGATTTTCGTGTGTTTCATTTATATGGAAAGCTATATCTCTTTATTTATCAAAATAATTAATTAAAAGAGAAAGAGAGATATAGAGAGTAAGAGAGAAGACTGAAAAAGAATGGGAATGAGAGATAGGAAGTTTTAGAGAGAGAGAGAGAAAGAGAGAGAGTGGAATTGTTAGTAAGAGGAAGAAGTGACTGGCAGAAATTTTTTTTTTCCAAGGGAGATTCAAATAATTTTAAGTATACTTAATATTCAATTAGCTAAGGGAAAATTCAGAAGAGAGATTGCTTGAGTAAATAAATGATAAGTTTTAATGAAATTTAATGTGGAATACATTTGCCCCTAGGGGAAGGTCGTTCCATATTCACTCAGAGAGTGAATCCTGTTAAATATGTAAGAGGCTTTCCTCATTCTGCACGAGAAGCGGTCTAGACTAAAAATCCCAGAGCCATCCCCTTGGGGGTGGGGGGAGGAGTTGGGCCTCTGTCACCTAATACGTACTTGGTCGGAGGACTGAGAATGAGCAAAGCCCCCTCCATGCTTCTACCAGAGTCGTACTTGTTGTGTTCTGCGCTTCTGACCAGTGGCACTGCCGCGATTGATGGAAAGAAGAGGAAGGCATAAGTAAAGAGCGTAGTAAATGTTCTGTATATGTTGTTTCCTCATCCTCAATCCTTCCTGTCCATCTTTCTTCAGATTTACTTACTTAGAATAGAATATATAAGTCCATGCTATTTACTTCTATGAATTAAAATTATATATTTGTTTTGGTAACATGACAAAAATGTAAAACTGCAATATACATTCATATTTGTATCACTACAAATATATTGNATATTTGTATAATAAACAAAAAACTTTAGAAATAGTTAAATAATTCTAATGGTATAAATAACCAATTCTACACCCTTTTCATATATTTCTCTGATTGCTGAGCGCTTTCAGAATCATTGATTCCATCTTCGGAGCTCACAGTCACCTTATAATGAGTGTTCCTGTCTTGGAAGCTCTAGTGGCTCTGGATCTTATTTGCAGGAAGTCACTTAGGGATGTTAACCGCAGATATTAACCCCCCCTCTTAACTTATTTACATCTTAATATTTGTTTATATATAGTTTTCACTATCGTTGAGAATTAAAATTCATATTTATTTAATGATTTAATTTAATATTCTCTAATTTTAAAAATGAGTATTAACTGTATTTAATAAAATATTTAACGTATAAAAGTGACTCATCACAGTCATAATTTAGTTCTTCTAAAGCAGAAGGCTCTCTCCCTCCATCCCCACCATTGCTCTGAAGAAGGGCTGAAATTTAGGTCGAAACAAACATTGGATATAATAAAACTTTTTTGTTTTAGGAATTAGTTTTTACTTCTTCAAAAATCCAAGATCGATTTCCTAACTAGTCTTCAAAATCTCAACTAATCCCCCAATCCTTCCTCTGAAATATTTGAATAATTTCGTAAAAACGGAGGTGACAACAGTCTGAGCTTGAAGGAGTGTCTTAGGTTACTTTTTTAAAAAGAACTCTTGCTGACTGGTTTTCGAAAGCCCGATTTGAAATAGAAAGCAAAGCTTATTCAAAATTCGCCAAACCACAGCTGTTTCAAAATTCCTGACAAATTTCTCCAGTGTCAGTGCCACAAAGACACAAAGTATTTAAATTTTAAAAGTTTTTTTTTTTACACGCAATTATGCTTGCGATATTTAATTATGGATAAAGGCATAATAACAGACTACTATGTATAAATATTGAAGTTCATGAAGATAGATTATCGAAACAAAGATTCAGAGTTACATCTAAGAGGGGAGGGGAGTTATATAACGTGCTCACGCAACAGTAACGCAGATTCCCCCATTTTTAGCAGTCTATGGCAAACATGGTCTGTTATTAGACCATTACTACAGCACGATCATATTCATCACAAGAATGACTGAAGGGGCAAGTCTTTTTTCGCTCTGGGTTTATCGCGTCGTAAGGATGATTTGGGAACTCATGCGAAATAGTTTTCCACGTTCCTCTTACTTAGAGTCTCATAATTACATCTTACTTCAGCGTTCATAATTATTGGTTGAGGAGCAACTTTTGTAAAGCTAACATCAAAAGATTTTTGTAAAAATCAGTACTTTTCCCAGAAACTCAAAACAATCACAGTGACGGAGTAAATGTTTTACCAGAAAATTTTCAAAAGCTGTCTTTCTGGAATTGATCAAAGCAAGCTATATTTAATTTATCAGTCTTTACATTTTAAATAAATAAATTTAACTCTCATACCTTATATTGTCCGTCTTCCTTGGTTTCTGTATATCTCCCGTTGGCGAGCGCTTTCGGACACTGTCCATCTTCTGGCCGAATACAAACGTTCACTGTCAATATAAGGTATGAGAGTTCTATATTCATTGGTGGTAGAAATAATAATAACCCATTAAATAAATTTACTTTGAGGGACGCCAGGCTAGCTCAGGGGAACCGTACGGGTCTCGCAATCCTGAAGCCGCGGGTCAAATCCCGCCCAGGTCAATCTTTTATTTATAAGTAGAAGCTTGTCCTGAGCCATGGGTGTTTAAAATGGGGTGGCAACCTGTAGATAGCCCCTCCCTCCAATGACCCTAAGTGGTTGCAAGGGAGGCTAACAAAGCAAAAAACAAAAATAAAAAATAAAAAAACATTTACTTTGAAAAATTTGAAATAAAACGAAATTGTTATCATTCTTTTACTTGCGCTGGTAGCGAAGCTGATGACAATTAGGGATATAAAATCAGAACCAATTATTCTGCTAGGTGCTTCGGAATCATTGATTCCATCTTCGGAGCTCAGTCAACTTTTCAATGAGTGCCTAGGTCTTAGAGACTCTAGGTGCACTCTCAATAATTTTTTCATTTGTGAAAAAAAAAACCTTGCACAAAACTAAATTAATTTTTATCCAACCCTTAGAAGTACACCCCATCCCTCCCTTTCACCTTCGTGTAAGAGTGATTACAATTGAAAATATGAAAAATAAAGTGTCGTGATTAAGAGTTATTTTGTGTTTCGACTTAATACTTCGTTTTCTGTTTTAACCTTACGTTATTCTACTGAATTTATTTCTTAATCTCTTTTTGTTCCTTTTTGATCTACGTTTATCAGGAGTTTTTTCGCTCTATTATCGACGTTTCCTTCTTTGAACTTATAAATATTGACTTCTTGCTTTCCCTGAGGCAATGTTTAGCGACAAGTATAATATTAAGAATTGAGGAATGATGTGTTTACCAGTAGTAAATCCTGAAAGATTTATTGCACTAAGTGAAAGTTTGCTGTAGTAATTACATCGGAATAATTCTGTCAGACTCTCGGGAACTAGTACTCAGCTCTCTTTCTGCAAATATCAAAGGTGATGTTTGTACCCCGAGAATTCTCCAGCTGTTCCGAAAGCAGTAGCCACCCCGCCACAGGCCCACCTCCGAGGGGAGAAGCTGTGGCCTCTCGCGGCCACCGTCTTCTGGCGTACACGGAGAAAGTGTAGCTCGGGTCGGCGGTATTGATCAAGAGCGGCCACAGGTGGTCCTGCGGTACCCTGCAGCCCCCGCCCAGCTTCAAGGGCGCGCACCCATCGCCGTTGATGATGGATTGCATCCGACGCCTTCATTCAGGAGTGCCTCCGACCGAGAAGAGATGAACCACCTAGCACTATTCCAACATAAATGCATTTTTTACAATACGTCTTTATGGACAAGTTCAACATCGTCAGTCAGGTTTCATTCATATTAAAATAAAACATAAGAAACCTTCAAATTAAAAAAATATATATATATATTCTAATGGTATAAATAACCNTTTATAGAACCCATTGTTAGTTTAAAATCATCTAACTATTACTTAGAAATGAAAATTCATGATAAAAAAGTTAAATTAATTATCCGTGAAGAACAAGATTTCGACCAGGAAGCAAAAAAAGACCAAAATATCGTATAATTTTTATTATTGTAAGCCTATGTTTCAGCTTGCAGTATAAGCCATCATCAGAGTTCAAATCAAATACCAGATTACAATATTTATTAACTATAAGTAATGACAGTATTGATTTTATTCCTTTTGGGAATAAAATTAAGCAACCCAAACGATATTTTGGAGTTTTTCGATTCTTAGTTTACATTTATTCTAATCCAGAATATCAAACAGTACTTTTATATTCTTAATTTATATATATTTTCATAAATAATGAAAGTAATACTGTCTTTACTTATGGTTCGACATCATTGTAATATGATATTAAATTTTAGCTCTGATGATGGCTTACTCTGGAGCCGAAACATTGGCGATGTACATTATTCTAGTGTATATTTTTTTTCTCCCTGGCCAAAATTATGAAAATTTCTGAACAAATTTTGCTTCTATCAGTAGATTTCATTATTTTCGAACTGCTGTAAAATCTATTTATTCATTATTAATTACTAAGAAAAATGTTTTTATTGATATCAGCAAGGGATGATATCATACAGCACCCCCCAATATCGATATTTATATTATATTAAATGTGGCGTTTCAGAGATATTCTTTAATCCAATTTAAATTAATAAACTCTGTTTCAAGAAGGAATTTTAACAACCTAAGCGTTAAAAAATTATCTGTAAAAAAAAATACAAATAAGCCACTTGGCTATTGTATAATGCTTTGATTAAAAAAAATAATAAAAACTTACCAATCTTAGATTAATGCCAAGCCATTTTCATCGAGGTAATTTAGGTGCTAGAACTGTATACAAATACTTCTCAAAATGTTGTGGTCATTTACATAAATATTAATTCAATTTTGGACTCACAATAGATAGCTTTAGTATGGAAATGTCAAGAAAAGGCTATCGAATATTTGGTTTCTATTTTTAATTATTAAATGTGAGTAGTATAAATGAATGACTATTAGCTAATGAGAGGGCGGTAAGCAATATCACAAGGACGTGAGGGAAAGCTCAACAATTGGCGCCCCCCCCCCCCTACCACCCCCAGGGGATTGCAGGCAGCAACGCTAATTATTTTGTGGGGAGTCCTGCATTCAGCCGACCCAGCTTTAATTAAGTCAGGGATCTTTAACGGGGGGCACCTTCGTCACCAGCTCCTAATTAAATTTGCTAACTAAATGATTTAAAGTAATAATTATCAAAACAATTTTTCACAGATAGATTATCTTTGTAGACTAAATGGGAGGTTTTTTTTTATTGATTTATATACATACAGCTCTGATTTACACATTTAGTTTTGTTTTTCTATTATAAATAGAAATTATTAATCGCACTAAAGTAATCTAAATCACAACGCCAATTTAAAATATAATGTCTTGCTTTTAAGGATTCGTATAATCCGAAAATCGAATAAAATATTGTATAAAATAGAATAAAATGTTTGAAGTAAGATTAAATCCTTGATGCGTTTTATTTGGATTTAATATATAGGTTGTATTGGAATTAAATTGAGGGTTAAATGTTTATTTATTTAAATTTCTCTAACAGGTAAACGACCTGCGTTTCATACCATGTAGACAAAAGCATTTGAGCTCCCTACTATTTATTTTGAGTTCAAATGGGGAGTTTTTGATTTTAGAGATTATTAGTAGGTTTTTTTTTTGTTGGGGTTCGGTTAAGGTAGATCCAAAAAAAATAAAATTTAAAGAATGTGTGTTTTTTAATTATCTGCCAAATTTTCGGATTTTATTGTAAGCCGTCTTCAGGGCTGTCGTGAAGGCGAGAGGGGACGTGTCGTCACCTGGATCCCTTGTTCATGATTCTCTTAGGCTTACAATATAAACCGAAACGTCGGCAGATAATCGAAAAATTCACATTTTTAAAATTATATTTTTTTTTCTAAGATGATTTTAGTTGGGGTTCGGTCAAGGTAGATCCAAAAAACACAAATTTAAAAATTGTATTTTTTAATAACGGATTATCTGCCAACGTTTCGGCTTACATTGTAAGCCATCTTCAGGGCTATCATGAAGATGAGAGAGGACGTCCT
>KZ807994.1:22553-33658 GCA_000696205.2 Oncopeltus fasciatus
TTTATTATTTTATTTTAAAATTAGTATTTCCTTACTTTTAAGGAACCTTAACTAATAAGGATTTAAATTTGTAATTTTTTGGGATCTATCTTGATCGAATCCCAACAAAAATCATCTAATCATAATTTTTATTTTTTGTTCAACATGAATAATTGGAGTTTTAATTATTTTTTTTGTTCAATAATATATACAAATTATTTATTCAGACTATAACAATTTCTGAAATATACTTTCCACTTATTTTTTCTAAAATAGTCATACTGGGTCCAAGGCTAATGGGGATTTATTTAAGATGAGAAGAGATGCTGTAACCCACACTTTTTTAGAGAATTATATTGGACAGCTTAAGACTTAAGTTGATTAAACTTTATATATTTTTCCATACATTCAAGTAACCATTAATCTAATATAAAATATAAAGCGTATGTTGGAGGACTTGTGGGAGAATGTAGTTATTTGTAGGTAAGATGTAGTTATTTTAAACCACATATGAAGAAAATGTCGTGGAGCCAAACATAAGTGTTATTTTCTAAAATGTAACCTCTGCCTGGGAGCGGAAATACTTTAATAAAATAATCAAGCGTACAGTAATGATCAAATAATGCACATAATTTTGAAAACGACTGATTAATGTTAACTATCCTGCCACGTATTAAAGATATATAACTTCTTACGTAATTTTTTGCGAAACATAATTTTTCCTCTTCATTTTAAATAGCAAAATAAAATACAGACAATAAAGAAATTCTTATTCAGGTTGCCTTTACGAAAATTACACCTTTATTATTCATCATGTTTTGTAGCTTATATGTGATACTTATATAAGTTACTAGTCACGGCTGCTCTCTATTTGATGCAGGGAAAACATTTTGAGGCATCTCAGAGGATGTAGTTATCTCTTTGAAAAAAGTAATATATGTTAATAAGGGGCGGTGGAGCATTAAAAAAACAAATATCCTGCGATATTTATCACTGAATAATTTATATTATTCATAAAGATGAAAAATGTATCCCTTTAAGTGATAAATACCAATTAATGACTGATTTGATCCTCAAATCAAGACTTAGGAACCCGCAGCGCTAGGATTTCTAGCCCCGACTTGAGCTACCTTGACGCCCCAGTGAAATTCATTGATGAAATCGTAAAACCTTTATTCCAAACCAGGACACCGTCTGAAAGGAATGTTGGACTGAAGGGTTTGCTCTAATGAGTTGTACTCTAATGAATTGCTCCGCAGATAAGCTCATGACTCGCTGGCTGTTTCCTAATCGTTGACATAGTGACTCTGCACTGTAAGCATATAGTGGAATTTGTTGATTCACACACTCAACACCTTGATAAGGGCGTCAATGAGCGTGCGTTATCTCTCTTGGGGAAGACAAACAGACGGCAAGACAATGCTCTTGAGAGCCCATGTTCAGCCAAACTCCGTACAACTTTTGTGTCAATACTCTAAGTGAGTGTCAACAATGTGTCAGTTGAACTCCTCAGTGGATTTATGCCACTCATCAACTATCATTATCACACTTCATAATGATTTGTAAAAAAAAAAAATGATGTGATATTTAAAATCCGAATTTAAGAGTGACTGTAATGACTTTAAATTACTACTGAAAACGCACATAAAATTGACATTAGAGTATACGAGTAACCGAACACTAGCAGATTATTTTCAGTAAAATCAAGCAACTCACTTTGGTTTCAAGGCATGAATTTTGAAAATCTGAAATTCTTTACTTACCCACCATTGAAGGAGACAAAAATTTAATCCGTTTCCGAATTTCCTTCTGTATACCCTCCTGTTCCACAATATTTGAAATGAATTTACTAAT
This sequence comes from Oncopeltus fasciatus, assembly GCA_000696205.2. Lineage (NCBI taxonomy): Eukaryota > Metazoa > Arthropoda > Insecta > Hemiptera > Lygaeidae > Oncopeltus > Oncopeltus fasciatus. Next base: position 24,387 of record KZ807994.1, read on the forward strand.
TTTACTGCTTAAACTTCTTTACTTTAGTAAAGGCTTAAATGTGTTTAGATTTGAAGTGGTGATAACTATATGGCGAAGGACATATTCAAAGCTCTCTAAGAGAGATAATATGTCTGATTACATTTTCTAATGTATTATGCATCTTCAAAATGCCGAGATATATTATTATAAATACATTAGAAGTACATAGTTTTCTACTGCAAGCCTCTAAATGAGACTTTCCTTAAGCTTCATTGATTTATCAATCATAATAATCAATTTTAGTTTTGCCTGAAATTAATTACTTCTATAACCGTATAGTAGGATTTACTCCCAATTAAAGCTTTAAAATGTCTAATTAATATATTGCATCATCATCCAGAGATGTGCTATTATTAAAAATCTGAACTATCATACCTTCTATTATCCGTCTATGTTTATTATATAGTTCTATATTCATTGGTAGTGATAATAACCCTTTAGATTATTTATTTGTTCTGAGTTATATTGATGTTTGCTTAAAAATATCAGAGTATTTAACCAAAAGATTTTTTTTTTTTTTAATACCCTCCTTTGATATTAATAATCTAAATGTGATATGTGAACGTCTCTATTTTTACAGAGTGTTATTGATTTCCTTCCCGATGAAATACTAATCAAATCAATGAATACTTATAATTTAATTAATATCACTTTGTATTATTTTAAACGTAAAATGATAATTTTGTCATATCATAGAGCTAGCGAAATATCTTGATACAGTTGTCAGAGAAGCAGTCTTTAAGCAAAGCCATATGTGAAGTGTTCTAGAGCGTTTGAATTCATTTATTTAAAATATCAGTGAAAACATATGATCATCTACATGTAAAAACCACAGGGTTTCGTCTGTAAAATTAGTTGTAGTCTCCTACCGTTCTATTTGTGACTGCCAATAAAAATTAAAAAAAAATGTTGGATATTACCTTATATACTTAACTTATTTATTTATTTTCGGTAAGTTGTCTTGCTGATGAACTTAATCGGTGTTGTACTTGGAGTTTTTCTTTATAGTTATAACCAACAGAGGACGTTTTCAGCTGAACAAACAGTCCAGTGTGGACATAGAAATTTTCACGTTTCCGAAAAGCCTATAGGGTTTTTTTCTTTCTCCTGTTCACCGTAGACGAAATGGATTCCTTTATCTGGCCTGAGTCAGGGCAGAAAGGACTTCTTTGAGGAGCGGAAGAAACAGGGGCAGAGGGGAGAAGAATGGACTGGGAGAGCCGGCTAGGTAGAGGGCGGGCACGATCCTTTTATCCTGTTCTCCTTCATGTCCGGACCTGCCTCCGTCTCGCCGAGATCCCGTCTGGACACGTAACGTCGTGGGAGGAGTCGCAACACTTCCGTCAGATTCGTGGGGGGCAGCCAGATACCAGATACCTCCAGATATCTGGTACCTAGGGGAGTGACACGATAAACAGGACCTGCAGATTGAGCGGATACTCAATGAATCGGTCATCTGAAGAATTTCGTAGGTACCATGGTATAAATTAATGAGTTCTGATTATTTTTAATATTCGTTTTCTTTCAGCACATTTTGAATTTTTCATCATTGAGCCTAATGTGACTTTATAGAAAATTCGCGTCAAGCTGATGCTGTGTCTACTAAATAAATTTTACATGTTTTATTAAAAGTGGACATGTGAAAGTATAAATAATTTATTTGACCTTACAAGGTCACCAAGGCTGGCTCTGGAAATTTATGAGAAATAGTAGAAGAGGTACTCGATTATTGCAGTGAAAATAATGTAAGTATCTACCCTATTTAATTTCGTTAATATAAAATATTATATAACAAAATTATTAGAAAATTCAATTTTTCACTTATCAAAATCAATATACTTTAATAAATACATTTATAAAATACTACCTTTCTCTTAACCCCCTCTCTCTCTAATTAGATTTCAGCCAAAAAATATTTATTCAACCGTTGAAATTAATATGTTCCTTACATTTTTTCGAAACGCAAATTATTACGATGATATTAAATTTTTATCACTATCTCCAGCCCCTCTTTTCACACCCATGAATGGATTTTAGCCAGTAAAGGTTAACGAAAAGAAGTTTGAAAACGTAGTGAATTTTTTTGAAAATTGCGAACACTAGTGCGTGTGTATATATATTTAACAAACATTTTTTTCGTTTTTCGATAACTCGAACTTTTTTCAAATTTTACCAATTTTTTTGTAAGACCGATGAAGATTTGTTAAATTCCCCCGAAGCCAATGGTCACTTGATTTTTCCATGGAAAATCCGCAAAACATTCTTTCATGTGTCTTAAACTAATGTAAGTAATAATATAATTGAATAAAATATTAGTATTTAAAGGGTTATTATTATTTCTACCACCAATGAATATATAACTCTCATACCTTATATTCTCCGTCTTCATTGGTTTCTGTACGCCATCTCCCGTTGGCGAGCGCTTTCGGACATTGTCCATCTTCTGGCCGAATACATACGTTCACTGTCACGGTCCGTATTCAACTGCCCAGAAGATGGACAATGTCCGAAAGCGCTCGCCAACGGGAGATGGCGTACAGAAACCAATGAAGACGGAGAATATAAGGTATGAGAGTTATTAATATTTAAAATAATAATTTCCTCACCTTCGTGTTTCAACCACATCGATAGGAACAATTGGAAGTAGTTCCAGAGCAGAGTAGCAGTCCATCCAAAGTCAAAAGACCGATTTTTGATTTGTCTGTTTGACAGCACAATATGACATCCTACCAAAATAAAATGGCGTACAGTTATTCATTCCTTACTCTATAAATCACAAAGATATTGACTGTTTTTAATTTGGAAAATTCCATAAAAAACGCACACTTTAATAAAATAGTTTTTTTATTTGCCTTTTGAAGTTTTTGGATAACTTTTCGGTCGGTTATTATGTTGATTCCACTCGAAAAAAATGTTTGATAAAAAAATGTTGCCTTAATCAATGGATTTATTTACCAGTGCATTATTATTGTTTAGTAAAAAATGTTGCTGGTTACAGCTTGACTTGTGCAACACAAATTTATTGATTATTGATCTACACACACGCACATACAAAAAGGCTCACGTTTGGACGGAAAGTTTATTAAAATATTGATGAAGGGTAGAGTTGGAGACATAATATGAAGCATTTGCAATTATTCTTAAGATTTTGGATTGAAGGGATGGAATTCAGAGGATATTGGAAGGCTTGGCGGCATCCCTGAGTCAGCACCAGATTGGTTATATTAATGTATTATAGAGGTTCAGTTTGATTTTTATTTTGAGCTGCGAGCGCTTATTTATGGGTCTGCATAAGAGTCAGTGGCGTCTGTCGAGCTCTTATCGCTTAAGATTAATATGTTCGCCCCAGTTAGGTCGTAAGCGAAGGCAAAAAAAAAAAAAAAAAACGGACTAAATTGGAAGGAGGTAAAAGGATATTATTGTCGTAACATTAATTGGAGAATCTTCCCTTAGTTGGAAATTTACCGCGCTTCTGGAATCAGAATTGGAGGAGAGGATCTCTTGTCATCTGCAAAAAAGGCATTAGGATGAGTAGGGGTGCCTGGAGTATAAAGAATAAGAAGGATACACACAGACCTGTGGAACGTCTGCTTTCGCAGGGAAGTGTTCTGAGTAATCTGATCCTAAACAAACGGTTGGAGAGATACGATTTAAGGATTAGGAATATGGTGCTTGGAAATATGGACTTGAACTTACCATATATATAATATACTAGACCAGTTTGCCATACATCGACAAATGGTTGAGTGACGTCTTATATTGCTCCAGGACAGAATTATTTTTGCACAAGGGAAGAGGAAATTAAATCTACCACGCAAAATACCTTGGACAGTTGACAAATGGAAACGTAAGTCAAACTGATGATTTGAATGAATATTTAAGGAATTTATGATAGACATTTGGCATGAGGCCTTTAAACCTAAAACGAAAACTGAGTTCATTATTGAGCAAAATCGGTCTAAAAGGAGTGGGGGTGTACCTGCAATTTCAATTACGAAAATAAAACGTATTTTTTATTTAGCAGGTGTAATACTTAGTTAAGAGTAATTAAACTCAATAAAAGTTTGTTTCTTAATAAAATACGTTACAAAAATGTTCTTATTCCTAATGAAATTTAACAAACACTTTTAAATTCAAATGAAATAATTAAGTTAATTATTGAGCGAAATAGGACGAATAGAAGAGACTGTATCGTCAAGTGACAGTAAAAATTTTTTATTTTTAGTTGTGGGAGGTGTAATATATAATTTAAGCATAGATAATGAAACTGAACACAAATTTGTTATTGGTGAAGCACAATATTTATAAAGTACAGAGTGAAATTGAAAAATTAGTTGTAAGGGTTTACCTGAACTTAAAGTTTAATTTTTATGGTCTTCAATTACAGTTATTTGTTTTTCTTAATGAAATTTGACATTTGAAAGTGTGCATTTGCGAATGTGGACGATTAGGAGTGGGGCTTATCTCAAATATCAAGTGAGATTATATGTACAAAAAATGCAAAGGGAGAAAGGAAAAAAATCTTACTAACTCAGCCGGGACTCGAACCCTTGTCTTCTGATTTCCGGGCAAGTATGCAGACCACTGCACCACCGAAGCAGGATAGGTAATCTCTCCAACTCCCCGCACTTTACTTCGAGTCTAAACAACTAATATCATTATTTAAAAAAATACATATACAAATATTCATCAACAGCGACACTTTGGCATTAGTTCACGCAGAATGTGACGACTTTTTTAGTTTTGAGAATCAGGTATCCAACTATGACGAAACTAATCTCAATGGAATTACGATGAGCGCAACAGCGAATACAGCAGCTGTGCGTTTTGAGGGCTAGATGTGTCCACAAAAAAAATATGGTTACGTTTCAACTGTTACCCTCGAAAACGGTTTGCTCATTCAACTCTTTTCTTCAGCTAGGGAAAACCCTTCCCAATCCAAAAGATCAGAGCAACACAAAACCCACCCAAAATCCCTACCCTTTTAGAGCTGAATAGACGGGGAGTCAGGCTTTCCGACCCTTTCTGCCGGAAAGGGGTAGATTTTAGCATCCTTGCCCAGGACCTTTTGTCAGAGTGCTTCCAAAGGGGAAGGGAATCTCGAAAGGGCTAGCGCGATACCTTTGTGACACTTATCAAAAGGTCCCTTTATGCAACACGTGGACGGCTCAACACTCTGGAAATCTCAAAGATAGTTATATTTTGTCCAAAAGTGGACGAACACCTGGCCTCTTGGATTCCCTGTTCCTGGACGAGAATATATCCTTTCTCTTCGTGCCCAGTGAGTCATCTTGCACCTGGCTTGTACCTGTCACTATACATATATAATATATACAAGAGAAGTTCATCATTATGTCTCTTAGAAAATCTAGTAAAACACATCAGTAGAACTATGATTAGGAAAATAATCGTCAATTATTTACCAATATTGCATAGTATAAGTTAAAAAATATGTGTCATGTGTGAGGATACATACTCTCAGTCTCACTGTTATCATTTTTCCAACCATCACTAATTACTCAATTTTACATTGAATGTTAGAAAATCGCAACTGGGTTGTGCAATTTATATGCTACTGACTTTCATGACATTGCAATTCACCAAAACCATAAAAAACAACTCACACTTGTTCAGATACATCTTGATTAATCGTACTGATACAGTATGGCGAACACATCAATATCAACACTGTATTTCACTAAAGTATGGCTAAAATTAGGCCATACTCGTATCTATATGTTTAACAGTTAAGTATTTCTCCATTTTGCTCCACCTAAAATTACAAGGAGTAATTTTTAAATAATTCGAATCTTCTTGACATTTTTACAATATCAACCCTTAACGCCAGATTTGAGAGATGCAAAAGACTTCCTTCGGCTAAGCCCATGCCTCCTTTAAAATATATCTTATTTAAAGAATAATTTCCTAACATACACCAGTTTATAAATGTTTTTTATTAGCTTAATGAATCGCAGTATAAAATATCTTTTATTTACCTAAAAAAAAAAAACCGTGGCTTTATATAGTTCCTGATAACTAACAAAAATAGGAGTGATGAGCCAAATCTCTATCTACATTAAGAAAGAAATCGTATTCCTACCTGAATTCATTGTCAAACCCAAAAAATATTACCTGTGAACTCCAATGTTTAAGAAACGATGACTTTTATAGTAGGTTATTCTGAATCAAAATAAAATATTCATCAGGGTTATGTAAGTATAGGAAATCGCTATTTACCTAAACCAAAAAGTACATATTAACCCCTAAGTGTAAATAGAAATCACCTGGATAAAAAATGGTCTTTTCGATCTCCTCGGCAATATAAATACGATAAATTAAGCATTTTACTCACCGTTCTAGATTATTTGTACCTTATGACTTGACAGACGCATTGCGCTTTCAGAACGCATAGTTCCACCTGCATGTCCAGGAGTCTCCTAGACGCCAGCACATCCCTAGACTTCTATTGAATTTTATGATTACAATTGGAATTATATAATTACGTTTTTAGTCATTTATCTTAAAACTAACTAGTTTGAGGTTCGGTAAAGGTTGATAAAAAAAAAATACAATTTAAAAAAATTAGTATGTTTTATAATCTGCCGACATTTTGGTATATACTGTAAGCCATCAGAGCCAACATGAAGGAAAGAGAGGACGTGTTGTCACCTGGATCACAAGTTCATGACGAAGTTATTGTCATGGGATCCCCTGGCGTCCACATTCATTCAGAAATCACTTTTTAACTATAGCAGTCTAAATATTTGAATTAACACATTAAATTCAGACATATAACGATGAAATAAAATAATACATAAAATCTATAAATATATTTTAAGTCAAGACTCAGGAAGCGAGGTTTATATAATTATATAACCTTTTTTATATAACTTTTTGTTATAACTTTTTTTTATATAACTGTTTATTATACGATTTTTTATTTTATTTTATCAAAATTCTAAAAATAATATTGAAATTACACTTCAAATATTTTTCTATGTTAATCGTAAAAACATAATTTAGAAAAATGAATAAGGAATATGTATTAACTTGAAACTCGAATTTGTTCATTTTTCCTTACCTTCAGTTGCTGTAATAAGAATAAACGCAAATAATCTTGAAAATATTTTTTTTTGTGGTATGAAATCCCACGTAAATTTTAACAATTTTTAGTGCAAGGGAAAATAATAAAAAATCCAACTGTCCCAGCCAGGACTCGAACCTGGATCTCCAGCTNGAACTTATTGTCATGTCCATGGGATTCCCTGGCGTCCACATTCATTCAGAAATCACTTTTTAACTATAGCAGTCTAAATATTTGAATTAACACATTAAATTCAGACATATAATGATGAAATAAAATTATACATAAAATCTATAAATATATTTTAGATCAAGACCCAGGAAGCGAGGTTTATATAACTATATAACCTATTTAATATAACTCTTTGTTATAACTTTTTTTATATAAATGTTTGTCTTACGAAATTTTTATTTTATTTGATCAAAATTCTAAAAATAATATTGAAATTACTCTTCAAATGTTTTTCTATTTTAATCGAAAAAACATAATTTAGCAAAATGAATTAGGTATATATATATATATATACTTGAAACTCGAATTTGCTCATTTTTCCTTACCTTCCGTTGCTGTAATTTGAATAAACTCAAATTATTCTTGGTGTCTAAGATTAAAAGAATTATTTAAAATTAATTTTAGTTTTATATAAACCTGACAAATAAGTTGAATAATAGTAATGGTTTATTTGAAACGTAAAATTGATTTAAAACTTACAATTTTGAAGCACTTAACGAGCCCCTGCACTTAACAAAATGCCTTAACAATGTGTTGTAAACAAAATTTGAATATTTACTAAAATACACAATATCTTTGATATTATGAAATTTACTTACTTCTTATACTTGTATTAAATTATTCTCATTAATCTTATCGATTCCCATGTGTTTCTATAAATATTTCCTTGTTGTATTTGCTGATTTGAAGAAATTCAATGAATCTATATGGAATTGATTGGCTGTTGTGTACAGCGGGAACAGAAGGGTCGAGAGAAGGCAATGCCGGGAAAATTCGCCATGGAGTCAGTTATGAAGGACATCTGTCACATGTGTGAGATGTAGTGAGCTCTAAATGTGCACAATGATCTGAGGGTCATATCGAATTCCCTGACCCCATAGATACAGAGCTCATTCTTCTAGGCAATAGCAGACCATGAGAGAGCATATTTTCTCATTGAAACTACATAATAGACTCTTATTGACAGCAATTGTCTATGGCTAAAATTATTTTAAATAGTAATAAATAAATAAGTTTTGATAAAGCCACTTAGACAACTACATTTTATTAAAGTAGAATTCAGATTGGACATTGACGTATTGCTAGGCTTCATGCGTTTATTACTATCGTACTTCCATTCCTACACGACATGAACATGGACATAAAACTGAGTAGGATATTTTGAAGCTCAGTAACTGAGGTAAGAGTACATAATGTAATAATCATAAGGCCAATACTAATATACGGTTGTGAAGAATGTGCCCGAACAAATACCCTGGAGAGCAAAATTAAAAGATTTGAGCATCAGTCGTACGAAGGGGCCCCAGGGTAATCCTAGCGCAATCCTAGCACTGCGGGTTCGAATCCCGCCCAGGGAAATTTTTTATTTATTAGCAAAAGCTTCTCCTGAGCCATGGATGTTTACAATGGGACGGCAACCTGTAGATAGCCCCTCCCTCCATGACCGTAAGTGGTTGAGTGGAAGGCTGACACTTAAATAAAATTTTTAAAAAAAGTCCTAAGACTACAGGCTGCTACTGGGACGAAACTTAGGTTTATGAAGGCGAAGGACATAAAAAGAAGTACTACAAGGAACAAAGTACGGGTCGCGCAATCCTGACGCCGTGGGTTCAAATCCCGCCCTGTCAACCTTTTATTTATGAATAGAAGCTCGTCCTGAGCCATGGGTGTTTAAAATGGGGTGGCAACCTGTAGATAGAAAAAAGGAAGATAGACAGTATAAATAGCAAGATGCAACTCAACGGGAACCCTGTTCAATCCAATGTAACAGTATTCGGAACTCGACCCAAAGGAAGACGAGGAAAGATAGAAAAGGGAAGACGAGGGGAATTAGAAAGTATTCACTATTGACAAACAGCGGTTGAGGAGCTCAGTACAGCCTGCTAAACTTCTGAAAGGTCTGTAAAGTCTATCGAAAGAGAAGAATATATATATA
>KZ807994.1:33683-46868 GCA_000696205.2 Oncopeltus fasciatus
AAGGCCAGATCATTAGGGATCATGAATTTGACACAACGGCCATTTTTTATTATATTTAGTCATTGTATTGTCTCTTATGAATAAAAAAAAATATTACTAAAATATATAATATCAAAATTAAAAGAGAGAGGGGGGGGTGAGTGAGAGAGAGGAGAGAGAGAGAGAGCGTACGGAGAGAGGAGTGAGTGATAGGGGGGAATGGAGAAGGAATTTGGCACGCGCGGCGACTCGCGCCAGCAGCACGCGGCCTCCTCTTTGACGACCCCACGATCGCGCACTCCTTTCCAACAGTGGCGTAACGCACCCTCCACAGCCTGCACCTGTACCCCTCTGCACTGCTCTTGTACCCCTCGCACACCCCTCTGCACCCCTGTTAAAGAGACAACGGTCACCACAGCAGGGTGATCACGGAGCTTTGTGTGCTCCCCCCTCGGCGAGAGGTATTAAAACGCCATTGTCACGTGCCCCCCTTCTCCATATCAAAGCCATTTAATTGCGCCAGCCGTGTGTTAAATTCCGTGTGCACACGTCGTCCCCTTCTGCTCTCAGTGTTCAACCCTGGAGGATTCTCCAAAAAAAAAATAACGAAACACGGAACATTGATTTTAGGTAAAAAATTATGTTTATACAAATGCCATCAATTTTCTTGGTTCAGCCCTTATTCCACCGATTTGTAGATTCGTTTTTTAGAATCCGCATAATATGTATCTCTCTCTCACTCTGTGTATGATCAAATCTTTTTTTCATTAACCCCCTGCATTTTTTTAAAATTATTTAGTTTAATAAACTCTGATAAACATTTTCACCGTGGAGTTCGTATACTTTAATTAAAGTAATACTCGAAGTTTTTTCAGGCTCATCTCCATTCTGCATACCATCGAAAGGGCCTGGATCAGACTTGAAAAATTAGGCTTAGATGATTTTAGAGACTGAATGTGAACTTAGGGACAGGACGTCCTCTCTCTCATCGTCATGATAGCCCTGAAGATGGCTTACAATGTAAGCCGAAACATCGGCAGATAATCCTTTATTAAGAAATACATTTTTTAAATTTGCGTTTTTTGGATCTACCTTGACCGAACCCCAACTAAAATCATCTAAGAATAATGTCTACGGTCAAAAAAACTCTCCTTTTGAAAAATTAGGTTTTTTGATATGAGCGTAAATGATGCAAGAAATCCACGTTCCTTTTGCTCAAATCCTGATTTAAAAAAAAAAAAACTAAAGAAAAAAAAATAGTAGATAAACCTTGAGTATAAAACAATATTTGCGGAGATTGGTGGAAATGAGAGACGGGGATTCCAGAGCGGCAGGTGCAGAGCTCTCTTCTTGTGGAAGAGATGGCCCACTCATAAGGCACGGGATCGGGTTACCTGGTAGGAACGGTTCCTGGGTCCAGAGGCAGGTACCTCGCCCACAAGGACCGTAATCATTGCCGATAACTGGCCCGCTACACCAACAAGGGGATTCACCGAAGGCACCAAAGTAGGCTACCTGTTCCCTCACAAAGGCTCTCCCCAACAAGACAAACAATGATCACCAATCAACAGAAATAATCACCTCCCTTTATAATAAATCCTCTTTATAATTCTACCCTTATCGGGGGAAAAAAATCTCTTAAAAATAAGTATAAGGCCAATTCTATCCCCAAATTGTTGGGGATTGTTACAATGTTTTTATTAATTTTCACATGATTATTTTACGCAAAAGTAATTGGGTCAATGAAGTTTTGAAAAAATAAAAATATAAAACTAAATACATCCCAAAAAAATCTTATGTGCTTTTATTTTTATTTTCATCCAATTTCTAATCTGATGGATTCTAATATCTCCTTCCCCCCCCCCCTCTCCGGGTAGAAATTGGGAGAAATATTTTTATAATTATGTTATTTATTTATTATTTTTGACTTTTAAGTAAGTTTATTGTGACGTTTGTAGTAACTATATTTGTTATGAATAGTGTGATCAATACACTAGGCTTTTCTCAGCCTTTGCTTTCTTATATCTATTATTCTATTTGCCATACGTAAAGTATAGTAACCATAATTTTAAAGAAATTTATATACCATACTTAAATTTTACCCAATATATGACATTTAATCAAAGTTTAAATTTGAATTTCGAGATTATTACAATTTGATGATTTTCTTTTTTTTCAAAAGTAGTTGATTTTTGTAATCAAAGGAATACATCATGTTAGATAGGTCTCAAATTCGATCAAAACTTTGGTAAATAAAAATTGTGTACATTTAATATTTTTATGTATTATTAACATGATATAAGCTGTTCACGTAGGCTTCAACGGTCGTCGGATGTATTTACCGTTTCTTCTTCCGGGTTGGACCGTGTCAAATTGTTTTTATTTGCCGAGCTTTCGCACATCATGTGATGGCTTCTTCAGGGCTGAGAAGAGAATTCTCTTTTAAATCTCTTTTACAACTCTCATTCTCTTTTCAGCCCTGAAGAAGCTATCACATGATGTGCGAAAGCTCGGCAAATATCAACAACTTGACACGGTCCAACCCGGAAGAAGAAACGGTAATATAAGCTATTAATAGGATAATTCATAGTTTATTTTCTTGTCTACTAGGAATGCGAAATAAAAATTTGGTAATAAATATTCAATTTTTTCTTCGTGTTGAATGCCAATTGAAGCTGTCGACAGGACAGGCAGTCCAGTCCTGAACATGGTGACCAACGAAGAAAGAAAAGTGAACTACGAGTGAAACATATCTCTGGGCTGCTTTCGTGAAAGACCAATAAACTGGTCGATGGCTATCACCGCATACGCTTAAGATTTAAATCTGGTGCATTCGCGCTGTGTCTTCGTACTGAATCCATAAAAGTGATTAGAAAAAAAAAATACCCAGCACGGCAGAAGGAAGTCTCATTTCTTTATATGTCCACAAAATCGTGGACGTCCTTCGTTGCAAAATGCAAAAAAAAAAATTTCTTCCAAGAGCAGAAGAAAAATTTCTTCGAAATGTCTTCGTCGTTTATGCTTAAAATGGATGTTTGGTATAGAAAAATTTTCATTTTGTAGAAATTCTTTTCTATTTAATTACAGTTTAGAATTACACAGAAGTCAGAAGAAGTAATTTTAACGTTAACTCCACCTCCCGTTAAGTCTATGATCTACATTTTCTAGGTGGGAGAAGATAAGAGTCTTTCAAATTACCAATCTGAAAAGAAACATATTAGGCTTTGCAATAAAAGTAAATGCTGGAAAAAACAAGTTAAAGTGTAAGTGACTTTTCAAACTCGCAGAGTGATTCCAGTGGATGTTTTTCTAAATGGGACCAACTGGAAAGTAAGAAATTTACTTGCAAAGTCACAGACAGTTACGAGCAAAACAAAGCAGCTCTATGAAAAGAAATGTATCATTTGCCCAGAGTAAATACAGATCTGTAGAAGTAAAAAGGAAATTATGATGATGACATTTAGCCAGTAGAGCTTTTAAGGTCTAAGTGATTTCCCAGGCGGGCAAAAAGCGTAGTGGAAGACCGAGAGTGCAATTACGACCAATGGCCGTTGGTGGTTACTCTCTGGATGACACAGTGTTAGGTGAAGGTCGAACATCCCCCTCTCACCCCTTCCTTCACTATTAGCCCATTGAAAGGCACTTGCCGCCTCTCCGGGGAGTGGGCGGGGTACAGCAGGTGCTGGCTGAGCTGGGGAGCGAACACAGCAGCTGCTCTTCCTCACTGTGGGAACCACCCTCGGCCAGAGATTCTCACGGGCTTCAGACAACGCACACTCCCGAACCTCGGTCCACATCGGACACCTGCCACCCCCTACGTCACACAAGCTGAGGGGGAGGGGCTATATAAGGAGACCGCACCCCTCTGCCGGCATCATTCTACTCTCAGTCTCCGAACAGAGCACATCTCTCTCTCGTATCTCCATTACCAACCACAGTTTCAGTTCGTTCGGAGTTTTATCAGTTTGTGTACGCAGAAATGGAATTCGAAAACGTCAACAACATCAACCTTGCCATCGAAGCTTCAGCCAAGAAGATGGCCAAGTCCCAGAAGAGGTCCAGCAGCCTCTTCACTGCCGCAGTTCACAGGCTTAAGAAAGTGAGTACACATTTCTAAATTCTTTCAATTATTTTAACTTTCAATAAACAATTTTACTTTTGAACACATAATTCAGTGGGATTTTCAATGGGTTTTCTTTGATTTTGATGGGATTTAGTTTAAACTTTACTTTTTTCTCCTTCAAGCAACTAATGAGTATGTTTTGTTTTGTGTGCAGTGGTTGAGGCGAGCCAAGCCTGAATGCTCCTGTGTCCCCGTCAAGTCGGAGGAGGAACTAGACAACGACATGAACGAGATCCTGGAAGCCAAGAACAACGCGAGGGCCCAGATCGACGCAGACTTGAGACAGTTCAATCACGTCAGCTACCGGCAGACACCCCAGGGCCAAGTCCCCTACTGAAGATTGCCCTGTCACCTTACAGGGAGGAGTTATACGGTGTCTTTCAGATGTGTGATCAACAAATCGACTGATTTGAATATTGTGATTCTTAATTCCTATATTTTATAGTTAAGTTTTTCTTTATATTTTACTTTGGATTTAGATTTATTTAGTTTGCTCATTCTGAGATATGTAAAAGAAAAAGATGCCATATTAGTTTTATGTTATAATTGTGATGCTTTAATTAGTTGTATGTTCTCTCAAGTCGCATTCCAGCGACAAGCTTTAAAAAGAATGTGTCAAATTAGTTTTAGGAATACTTTGAGCTTTAATCGATAATTTTTATATTCGACTGTTTATAATGTGTTATAGAATTTAAGAACTGAAAAGAGATTTATATATTTTTTATATAATATTAAAACAAAATAAAATGATATTTGAATTTAATCCTGTTATTTTTAATTTATTTAACCCTTTCTTCTTTAAAATACCAAAAAAAAAAACAAAAAAAAAAAATATTTATTGGTACATTATTACTTTCAAAAGCAAATCTGTTGGCTTTTTTTTTTATGTATTGCTACTGAAACTCATTTGAAAAAAAAAATGTTTTTAAAGAATTTTGATATTTTACAAATTTATAAAATATATCTTTGCATTAGAAAACCTGAAATAAAAAAATCACAAAAAAAAAAATCAAGAGAAAGTAATGTCAACACTTTTATTACTGAACTCTTCTTCTGAAGGATCAAAAACTAGGTGAATTGAAAAATGAAGGTTGAATTGTAGATTCACAATTGTGATTCTATATTATATCCAGGGATATATTCATTGAACTAGATAGAATTAATCAATGCTTCTTGGGAGTAATTAATTAGTGGCTTGTGCCTACCAGTATCTTGCTTATTCTAATTCCCGTAATCGGTTTAAAACAGGTAGGCATTGTTTTTGATTAGGAAGTCCATAATTAGTGGTAATTAAGAGAAGTGCAATGATAGGAGAGTGTTTATTGATGGCTGCTAGAGGCGCGGGAAACCGCTTCCTAAATCAATTGGGTGGGGGGGGGATTGGTACGTGCCAAGAACGAGGCGGCATTTGATACCAAACCAGTTATAGCCTCTCCGAGGGAGGTCAGATCCGATGGCTTATAGCCTCCAGAGAGGGTCCACTGCTCTTCTTATACCTGAATCCAGAGACTTGGGCTCCACAATGCCGCCCTCCGGCTCCCCCCACCCCTTGCTCCTTCCTTTTTACCATAGGGGAGGAGTTTTTGTAGCCGCACGTGTGAATTTCGTTAGGCCTCTACCCCGAAAGGAGTGCCGGCTGATTTTCGTATTCCTCTCTTTCATTCGGTCTAATTTTCACAAGGAATACTGATGGAGGATGGCTTAACATTCAATCCCACTGATGATTTTAGTTGGAGTTCGGTCAAGGTAGATCCAAAAAAAAAATACAAATTAAAAAAAAAATGTATTTTTTAAAGTGTAGTCATGGAAATGTGAACTTAGGGGCAGAACGTCCTCTCTCGTCTTCATGATAGCCCTGAAGATGGCTAACAATGTAAGCTGAAACGTTGGTAGATAATCTTTTAAAAAATACATTATTTTTTTTGGATCTACCTTGACCGAACTCCAACTAAAATCATCTAATAATAATATCTACATGGTTATTTTCACTACCAATGAATATAGAATTATCATATCTTCTTTTATCCGTCTTCATAGTTTTCTGCAAACGATCCTCCGTTGGCGAGCGCTTTCGGACATTGTCCATCTTCTAGACCGAATACATGAGTTCACTGTCACTGTCTGTATTCAACTTGAAATACAGACTGTTCAACTCAAGTTGAGAACATACAGTACCAGTGAACACATGTATGCGTCCAGAAGATGGACAATGTCCGAAAGCGCTCGCCAACAGAAGATGGTTTGCAGAAACCAATGAAGACGGATAATAGAAGGTATGATAATATTATCTACGGTCAAAAAAACTCTCATTTTGCTTTTAGCTGTATTTTCACTTGCGTTTACTTAAATATGTAATGTTCTTGCTATTCATTCTGTGATTGGCTCTAAATAGCCAAAATAAATGATACTTTTCTCTTCTTCTAATGAAGGAAAAACTTTTTATACATCTAATGAAGTATTGCAACAGCCCAAGCTAATATTCATGTACTTAGTTTTGATTTTTATTTATACAAATATGTAGAAAATGTGTTATTATTCTGTAAAAAGTTTGGAAGAATGAATTTAAAGAATATGTTTGTGGCACCCGGGTAGTTCATGGGATCCGTATGTTCCTTAGTTCATAATCTGGCCGATCGAATAATCGATAATCTTTATCGATAAATAAAATATTGTCCTGAGGTATTCAGAATGGGATGGCAACCTGTAGACATCTCTCACCCTGACTCTAGGGGGTTGCAAGGTTGGCTAAAACACACACACAAAAAAATGGCTTTACTGTGTACGAAATCTGCTTTGTTACGCTACTTATCGTTAACGAACGGCTTTGGTTGGGGGAAAATAAAAGATCATATCCTCCTACATACGTCTAGGTCATAACTGGAGAGAACCTTCTCTCTACGGGCATTCAAGTCACTTTACTTTAATTCCCAACCCTTATATTTAGGAGCATGACAAATATTTTTCTCTTTTGAACTGGTCCTTGGAGATTAAGCTGATCTATTCATCCCTAAAAATGAAATAATTTTCAAAGTGAAACCTTTTTGAGAAAATCAACCTGGATCAAAACAAATTAGATCGCTTACCCTCTTCACAGAATTTTTGCAAAAAAAAAAAAAAAAAAAAAAATTAGTATGTAGTTAAGATAAAAATTTAACATTCAAACGTGAAAAAAAAAAAAAAGAATCGTTAAAGTGTAAATTTTGAGA
The DNA here is from genome assembly GCA_000696205.2 of Oncopeltus fasciatus. NCBI lineage: Eukaryota > Metazoa > Arthropoda > Insecta > Hemiptera > Lygaeidae > Oncopeltus > Oncopeltus fasciatus. The sequence goes on from KZ807994.1 coordinate 40,992, forward strand.
AACACGATTGAAGGCTTACCGGTTTACTTGTCAGTCAGAGATCATGTCTAGTGCGAGATTCAAAGTTGTCAATTTCAGTGGACCGGTATCGAACCTTTGATCAGACTTCAGGAAAATGGCGAAACTGATTTTGATGGAATTTGGGATTTTGGAGTTCACACTGACAACTACTTTATCCTTTTGCGTGATCCCTAGTGGGTAACATTAAGAGTTAAATGTTTAAACCGCAATGTCAGCTAAAAATGTGCAATAGCCACGATAGTTTTGAGCCAATTCGGCTGACATATTGAGATATACTTTTTTGATCTCCTGCTTTTTCAGTAGTTTTCTGTAACTACATTAATTTTACCTTGAATAAATAGATTAGGTGTTTATTTCGATATTCAATTACCGTCCTAAATATAAAAGATAAAATGTGTTATATTTTATTTTGTACAAAATAAATCATTTCATCGACCTGAAAAAAAAAAGAAAAAAAAATATTCTATGATAAATTCAGGGTTAAAACATTAAAATTTAAATTTTTAAAAATATTTATTATATTATTTATATATTATTAAAACATCTGTACATTTAGAGCTCATTGGTGATTCCCGACCATGTTCTCCACTACTACATCCTACATTAACTTTCTTTTGTGTGGCGGACTATTTTCTATTTTTAATATTATTTTTTTCATATTGGTTTTTTTTTAAATCAATTTATTTATTTGTCTAGTCCGAAATGAAAGTAATTATTAAGTTAAAATAGAACTCACTAGACTCTACCAATTCACGCTGTAAAGTTCATATTAAAAGTTCGTCCCACGGGTGTTGTGTACTAAGCCAACTCCTCAGTTTTCCAGTTGCAAAATATTTGTATTTGAACTTTCGATGTCACGTAATCTTCTATTCTTATAAAATATAACTTTTATCAGTAAACAAACCTTCGTTGAGTTTCATTACTCTGCAATATATATCGCTAAATCGATAATTCCTCACTTATCTGAATTCGTTCAATAACAAATGTCTTAAATATAATAAATACAAATACAATTACATTTAATTGCGACATGACTTTATTCAGAAAAAAACAACTATTTTTGTTTTATAAATTGTAAAATTAAAATTTACAGTTTTAGAGATAGAGGTCAACCCCCACTTCCATAAACTAGATATATAAGCCACTGTTAAAAATAAGCTTTTACTAATTATTTTATATGCGCAGTACATCAAATTTAACTAAGAGATATTTTCACCTGTCAAATTAAATTTTCTACCGCTGAGAAGAACATCATTAAAATATTGTAAGACCAATGAAGTTCACTTCAAGAGTATGAGATTCCCAAAAATATTTAAATTATTTGATGAGAAAAGAGAGTGACGAATCCCGGGCGTCTCACTAAAACAGAATGCACTTCTGAGTGAAGGACTTTCCCAGCCAGAGCGGAAGGTAACTTCTTATTCATCTCTAACCTCGGAGATTAATATACAGCAAGGGTCTTGGAGGAGGTTTGTATAACCATTGAATCAGAATCATGTTCAATGGGAATCATCATTAATTTAATGCTCACTGTTTGCAGGTCCTCGGACAGAAGTGAATAACCACGAAATTGATCATAAAAATGATCTCTTGAAAACAAAAAAGTATAATAATTTAAAAAAAGCAGTAAATAAATAATGAATTTGATAATTAATAAATTATAATACATGAATAAAAGAAAATTTATAGGAATATAATAAGTAAAAAAAATTCGGTTCTTGGGTTTTCTAGCCAAAATTTGAAAGAAAACATTTTTTCTTAGATGATTTTAGTTGTGGTTCGGTCAAGGTAGATTTTTAAAAAATACAAGTTTAAAAAATGTATTTTTTGAAGGATTATCTGCCAACGTTTCGGCTTACACTGTAAGCCATCTTCAGGGCTATCATGAAGACGAGAAAGGACGTCCTGTCCCTAAGTTCTCAGTCATAAAAACATTTTTGGTTTTAATTAAATGAGTGAGAGGAGGGGGGAGAGGAGATGGATTGGAGAAAATTTAGAACGTACAACTTTGTTGTTACTTGAGTTACGAAAAGATTTTTGCTAGATAATAGATGTAAAATGTAATTTTCTAACATTGGTATTCTAAAAACACTTCTTAAGGAAGAGATTTTCGAATGCAACTACGATGGGTGAGCCTTCTCCCACTTTTCATATCCAACCAATCTACAACAAATCTTATTGATTTATTTTCCTTACCTGTTTATAATATCAATTTCCTCATTAATTTTTTTTTTTTTTACTACTGCCTCGTCCTCATTATTGCAGTACCTCAATAACTCATAATTATGTCTATATTTAATTAAATATGAAAAATGAAGATGGTTTGCAGAAACCAATGAAGACGGAGATTAGAAGGTATGAGAGTTCTATATTCATTGGTGGTAGAAATAACCCTTTAGATCATTTTCATGAAATATGCTTAAAATCCGCAGCTTTTGGGTGACCGACTTCTTCTTTTATATATATATATCAAAATAGTAGCAATATTTAGTGATATCAGTTTTTTTTTTGGTTTTTTTTTAATAAAATGGTTGCAAATATCACTTAACACTAAGACTAATAAGTATATCACTTAAGACTAAGACTAATAAGTATATCACTTAACATTCAAGTAATATGGATCAAAATTTCCTCCAATAAAGTTATGTATTTATTTTATTATGGTGTGCAATGAGAACTGTCAGGATAGCACTATTGATTGGAAATTAATTTCGGACGGAATACATTAAAAAGGATTAATTGTCTAAGCGGAAATTCCTATTGAAAATGTACCCTTCCTTTCTCTGGGTAATTCATTAGCCATTCCGATTGATATAAACAGGTTTCTCCTATCTTATAATTTATGCTTGGTATTCACAAGACTACCACTGAAGATTCTTCAGCAAATACCTTATTTTCTAAAAAGGGGATTAGGAAACGAAATTATAAATATCAACAGGGGACCAATATATATATATNACAATAGAGAGAATGTTATTGTTACATATATATATATGTATGTATATATTGGCTTTTTTTTTCTTTTTAATGATGTAGAAATGAATTTAATGAGATGCCGAATCCATGGCAACAAACAAAATTATTTCTATAAAAGGATTCATTATTTACTCCTCAAATACCGCCGCATAAATTCTTAATTTAATGAATAAAATAATATCTATAGGTTTCCAAATATTAATTTTCCAATCGATTGAGGAAAATAAGTGTTCTAGAAAAAAAACAATCTTTATAATTGCTATATCTTGTAGTAATTTGAGTTTAAAAAAAAAGTTTATAGAACAAAATAGATGCAATCAATTAAGGCGAGGGAATAGGATAAAAAATCAGACTGATCTGTCCTGGCTGGGACAGATAGATTTTTTATTCTATTCCCTCGCATTAGTTATTTAAAATTTACGTGGGATAATAAACCACAACTAAATATTTATAATAGATATAATGCGTCATTTTCTAACGACGTTCAGGTTATATCAAGTTTTTCACGTAAAAAGCTTGTTAAAAACGAATTTCACAAATTTAACTACGATTTATAATAATTAACAAATTGTAAGTCCAATGAAGTTCACTTCAAAGACTTCCAAAAATATTTAAATTATTTTTTGAGAAAAAAAGGATAATGCTGAGCGCTTCTCCACTCAAAGTACAGTAGCCATAACTTGTCGGGTAATGTAAGTTAAATTTTGTCATTCATTCTTATTTATAACTTCAATGAAATGTTAAATTACGCAGCTCTTGCGTGACAAATATTTTAACACAAATTAACTAATTCTCATTTATTCAACTATATTTCACTCAGTTATCCCCTTCACACTTATCTGATTACGAACCAAAACTTTTATTCAAAATATACAATAAAGTTATATTTTTTTCTGGCTACTTAATTATGTTTGCAGCAGAATTAAATTTCTATTGAACTTATGTATCATTTATAAAATAGCCTATTGCAACAGATGAAAAGAAAAGAATAAGCCTAAGAACTATGAAACAAAAGTACGAAGGTTTGTTACCAATATGAATGTTTTTATATTTTGTTTTGTTTTTCCAGCCATGAAGATAGTCAAAACATAAACATTTCGGAGGCGCCAGGGTAGCTCGTGGGGTCCGTTCTGGGCCCGCAACCTGGCGCTGCGGATTCAAATCCCGCACAGGAAAAGCTTATATCTATAAACATAAGCTTGTACTTAGCCATGAGTGTTTAGAATAGGGAGGCAACCTGTAGATCCAACACCCTAAGTAGTTGAAAGGAAAAAAGAAAACATTTTACAATCCCAAACATGAGTACATGTTATATGTCAATGAGAACTCATTAACGAATCTTCCACTACTATTACACCCCAAAAAGATTTGTCCGCTCACGCAGTAAAGTTCACATTAAACCTTAAAGTTCCTCCCACAGGCGCTGAGGATTCAAATCCCGCATAGGAAAAGCTTATATCTATAAATATAAGCTTGTCCTCGAGTGTTTAAAATAGGGTGGCAACCTGTAGATACAACACCCTAAGTAGTTGAAAGGAAAAAAGAAAACATTTTGCAATCCCAAACATGAGTACATGTTATATGTCAATGAGAACTCATTAACGAATCCTCCACTACTATTACACCCCAAAATGATTTGTCCGCTCACACCGTAAAGTTCACATTAAACCTTAAAGTTCCTCACATAGGTGCTGCGGAAACTATGCCTCAGTTTTTTAGATGATGAATATTTGTATTTGAACAAATACACATTTTTTTATTCTAACTCTCTTGCAGTTCTTGAATAAAATTAAGGTGGGATTAAATGCTACAACTAAAGACATTATTTAAAAAAATAAATATAAGAAAAAAAACGAGTCTAACAAAAACCTGACAGTGTTAGCTTCCTCGAACATTAGACAATATATTCGTCTTACTTGGGGGTTTAGACTCAGAGTAAAGTGCGGGAAGTGTAAGAGATTATCTGGCTAGCCTTGTTGGTGCAGTGGTCAGCATAACTGCCCGAAAAGCAGGAGACCCGAGTTCGAGTCCCGGCTGAATTAGTAAGGTTTTTTATTCTAACTCTCTTGCATTTCTTGTATTTGTATTTGAACTTTCCATGTCATTTAATACCAGACAAGGAAGGAATAAGGTGTATTCATGAATAAAGAAACCACAATTGAGTTTCATTTCTCAATAATATATATAGTTTTTTGCACTTTGCTTGACTTTCCAGGTAATCCCTCACTCCCATTCATCTGAATTTGTTAATAACAAACACTGCCTTGAAATTTAATTGGGACATGCCAAACGTCATTCAGAAAAACAACTAATTTTCAATTATAATCCACAAAATTAAAAGGTATGCTACAGGTCAATCCACGCTTCTATTACGCTGAACAAAATACTAAGCCTGCTGCATGGAAAAAAATCTTGTTGTCCTTCATGACGTTGCATGTAATCTTCCACTCCTAGTCACATGATTTCATAATGATACTAATTATTGTTTTTCATTATTATTATTATTATTCATTGTTATCCGTTTAGCCATTTCCATTCCTTTTGTGGGATACTATAATGTTCTTAGCGGTACTATATATACTTACAAATTCGGGGTTTGAAGATACACTTACTGAAGATACAATCCAGCACATCATAGAGGTTTGCCCAGTTTATCATAATAACTTCACTGGGGAAGGCATTGGAAGAAATATGGCGGAGTGCCTTGGGAACAACCCCTCTACAGTGGATGGGCTGTTAAACTTTCTTTAAAAAGCCGGTATAGCTTGGAAAATCTAAATTAAAGAATGATATATTATTTATTATTTTAGTTAATAATAATTTATTTATTATAATTTATTAAATATATAATAATAATATTTAAATAAAAAAAAGGACTGG
>KZ807994.1:98980-115509 GCA_000696205.2 Oncopeltus fasciatus
CATGAAAATGTGAACCTAGGGACAGGACGTCCTCTCTCGTCTTCATGATAGCCCTGAAGATGGCTTACAATGTAAGCCGAAACGTTGGCAGATAATCCTTTATTAAAAAATACATTTTTTTTTAAATTTGTGTTTTTTGGATCTACCTTGACCGAACCCCAACTTAAATCATCTTAGAATTGATAATATATTTCTTTTACCTTGGCTATGACGGCCGCGGTAAGAGAAATCCGGGAGCTTATTCTTCATATTTTTGAGGTATCGTATAAATGATGCCTGTGTGATACTACGTCATAACGCCCATCAGTCCTCTATCCTCAGTGGTGACTTGTCGGAGGCGGGGTTATGTAGGGCAGTTAGAAAGGTGTAGCCGAGTGAGGTAGCTGAGTGAGGGCTCGTGCGAGGCCGGCGGCACGTGGGAACCGGGCGATCTTTCCCACGGTAGCGACCTCCCCCCACCACGCCGCCCGCTCGCTGCCTCTCACGAGCGAGATAACTCTTCCTCTGCACCCCACCTGTCACCTCTGCACTCGCTGTCTGCGACCAGTGTCCCTTCAAATACCCCCAACCCGATCATCATCATCAACTAAAAAGCCTTCATTAAGCGCAAATCACTTTTTTATTTCTTTTTTTTTTTAAAAGTAAATCCTATCTTTCAACCACTTAGGATCTTGAAGAGAGTGCTTATCTACAGGTTGCCATTTCGTCTTAAACATCCATGGCTAAGAACAAGCTGCCCTGGGCGGGATTTGAACCCGCTGCGCCAGGATGGTGAGTCCCGACCCTGGCGCCCCAAGTTAAAAATAATTATAATAATCACAATTACAATATTAAAAAAAAAAATACTATTTTGGCTGGTGAAAAGCCTCAAAGAATGTTCATGAAACAAGGGTTCAAACATGGGACCACACATGGCGAAAACCAGTGATATTTTGAATTTAATAAATCTAAAGAGCACATGCTATTTGGTTATGAATAAGGCACATCAGAAAATTAAATTTCCTATTGAAACAAAATAAAATTAAATCTTATTAATAATAAATTAATGATAAATGTCCAAGGATATGTTGTATTTTCAAACTACTAGTGTCCCCAGAGAGTCAGCCATCCCTTGGCTGACAGTGCTAAAAGGGCTGTCAGAGCTAAAAGGGACAGGAAGTGAAAGTTATGGCTGAAAAAGGGTGTTTTATGACGGTTTTGGGCAGGTGTCAGTGGTAAGCCACTAGCCATCCTAGCTCTAGGTAAGCTTCCTCAGGTAGGGCCTGCAAGCAAAACAACATTACCTTCTGGCTACCTCAAGTACCCATGACCTGGAGTACCTGCGCTTTAAAAATAAATACCAATGTACAGGTCATTCATAAATATAAATAAAGATAAATGTCATTCCAATATATATTTTGAATGGTTCATTAAATATAACTTTTTACGGTCGATGAAATTAATAAATTCTTTCTTTTTAAATTTATTAGATTATATTTTATTTATTATGTGATTAATAAAGAGTGAAAATATTAAAAAGGAAATAATAGAAAAAAATATTCAATTTTTTTTAATTGTATTTTTTGGATCAATCTTGATCGGTCAAGACTTCAACGAAAAACCTCTACTAATATTTTCTGCGGTGAAAAACTCTCCATTTGAAATTAAAAATGAATGAACTCTTCATGATTCTGCTAATGAGACTTACTATTAGTCCATGCAACATATATTTTACCAGCTCCTAGTTCCTAATGTGTTTATAACCTAACATTTTTCAACGTAAAATAGACATGAACAATAGTGGGAGCAACTGAGGGAGGATGTGTGCTGTTGTTTGATTGCTATTATCTTTTATGCTTTGTTTTAGAAGCATAATATTTATTTTTACACAAATGGCGGTAAAGTGCATTACCAAGCAAAGCGAATGTTGTCTTTTTGGATCAGCAATTCATACCAAATCACAATCATTTGGTCATTTCCTCTCAACTGCAGAATCACAATGCCTCCCTAATTGAACCGCAGTATCTCATCTTGATAGTTATCAGACTTGATAGCTCAGGTTATCACTCCCTTCTGCTCAAGTAGTGACCCCATTTTCCAAGATTTTTTTTCTAATCTATAGAGAGAAAGTTTCGTTCCCCTCATTAATTTAGATAGAATGAGCATGAGTTTTTGGTTTTAAAGACTTCATTCATGCCCTCCTCTTTAGTCTGTAAATCAACTTTTCTTCGAGCCTTGACTCGTTTATTTTATTTATTTATCTATTTTTTTTATTATTTTTTTTTTTTGCGGGTTGTATTAAACTGATGCCAAGCATCGAGCTTTGGAAATATTTATAGGCTTTTTTGGCTGAGGCAGTTGTTGTCCACTTTGACATGATTACGACACTGACATTAAAAAAAAAAACAATCTCAGAATATTTATAGAGTAAATAACCCACTTGAATATGAAAACACTTAAAAACAGAAGATAAATATTACTTCATATGTTTTTATGTTTAGAATAATAATTCCAAAGACGGTAGCATTAATTTTATTTGAACGAGTGATATGGACTCGACGAGTCATGGATAGATAAACATTTTTTACTTCTCATACCTTATATTCTCGGTCTTCATTGGTTTCTGTACACCATCTCCCGTTGGCGAGCGCTTTCGGACATTGTCCATCTTCTGGCCGAATACATACGTTCACTGTCACGGTCCGTATATTAGAAGTAATTTTTTACTTCATTCTCACAAGCCGGAGTTGATATACTTTGATTTGGATTGAATAACCTATTAAAAGCACTTATACCTCTTAATATCCATACTTAACCAATGCAGCAAAAATAAGCTGTCCAGCATACCATACTTACCAATAGTAATTATGGTGGGTAATTATGAAGTGCAGTACATGAGATGAGCAAATGCACCGCCGTGACGCCATACCACTGCCGTAAGGAACTGAAGGTCAGCCCCCATAACTCTAGATGTAGAAAGACGCGTGCCAAAGCCGCAAGTGTTGCGTCACCGAGGCACGAGCGCCATACGGTTCTCTCTCCCACGGTGTACCAGCTCTTCCTCACCACCGGCAATACTCCCGTTATCTTAACCAGAGATTTCTTCCAGATAGAAGTGTTTAGTCTAGCAAAAAGTTCTGCTTGGTTCTATTTTCAAAATGTAGGAAAAATCAAATATTTTGAAATTAGAACTAAATACTTCCAAAAGACCAGAGAACTCGGAACAGTTTCTGAAAGCGTGAGGAAGGTTATTGGGGAGGTTATCAATATCGTGATTTGAATTTTTAAAACTGACCTTCTTTGTTTTAATGATTTCCTTTAATTGAATTAATTTAATGCTGTTTTTATTAATTCAATATTGGTTTAAAGGATATTGGTGAAAAATGCATTTCAATTTCAGAAAGTACATACAAAAAGCAGCTGATAGTAAGCGGCCATTTTCTAATCACTCATAATTAATGTATGTTTCCTTTCATGTTAATCTTAAAGAGTTAGTATTTCTTTACATTTTAAGTATTACTGGACTTAAGACTTTATCGTATATTGAATGTTAAATATAACTTATGTTATTAAGGAAGAATTCTAAATTCTAATAATATCATAAGCTGGATTAACATAAATTAATTATGAGGATAAGTTAGTAAGTATTTTGTCTTTGAAACAGATGAATTAAAATAGATTTTTAAACAAAATCATGAAGTTCAATTATAAACTAATTACATCCAAAATAAAAAATAATTCTCTGTAGTTTTATATTATTAATATTAGTAGTATTTCAATATGATATGATTTTATTTTGGTAATATTAGCTTTTATTGTCATTCGCATTTTAACATTTTCCAATATTATCGGACGCTTTCCTTAGCATATGTCTTTGAACTTTTGTTCTTTATTGTATTATAAAAATTACCCCAGTGATTAACATGCTAAAAAAAAAATATATTGAAAGAAAAAATAAATAAAGCATGAGGGAATATTACAACACTAAATTTCCGGGAGAAACCTAACAATTTAATGGTAATAACTACTCATGCATTTGAAGCGGAAAACTGCACTTGAACAATCACTAACGAGGATTAAATGATAACTGTGAGTGATAGTAGATACCCTGCAAGTGTGTTGTTTACCAATGCATTTCTGATAAGTAAGTGAAGTCCACGGAAGCAAGTATGTGAGCTAACGAAAAATGTTTTAGAATAAATAAATTATAATAAAACAATAGTAAAATAAAATGTATAGGACATAATAGAGATAAAATTACATTTTCTCATTTATATATATTTCATACAATTTTTACAATAAGTGCTTATTAAGAAAGATAATAAAAATTTTAACCAGGGGGTTTGAGGGTTCCTTCTTCTTTTTATTTGTGGAATGTGTTATTTTTCATATGTAAGATTTAACACTTCATTAAGTCTATCTCCAGGGCAATAGGAATTCATAAAAATTCCATTAATGTAAAGTAGGATTATGAGAAAATATAAATATATGTGTGGAGGCTTAGGAATGATATAATTGACATGTACTATTTAGGATCTATTGAAAAAAAAAGTTTAACTCTTAGAAGGATTTAATCTCATTAAATATAATCATGCTTCACTATCAGTCACATGAATGATGGAGTGTTTGCAATTGAAAAGAATGAGAGCGATGGAAGTTTCCATTGATGGCTGACGGAGTACCGGAATGGAGGATAGTACGGGAATGACAACAAACTAGGCGGAGTGACGGAAACGGGGAGAATATGCTCTGGGAAACAAAAGTGGGACGTGCAAAACGTGACGTTGGAAAACAAATGAAGACGACAAGTTGACCTTAAAACAAGTGATTGAGGCACGTGTCGAGCATTCCGAACAATTACTATAGTAGGGAGAATTACAGAAAACGCCGCGACGTCCAATGTCGAAAGATGCTTATCGTTCTTCAACATCATGAAGAAATATTAATAAGTGTCCATATTGCAATTCTCTATTATACTAATTTCAATTATTATTGTATTCTCATGACATTGTATTTCTACAGCCCTGAAGATGGCTTACAATGTAAGCCGAAACGTTGGCAGATAATCCTTTATTAAAAAATACATTTTTCAAATTTGTGTTTTTTGGATCTACCTTGACCGAACCCCAACTAAAATCACCTTAGAATAATATCTACAGTCAACAAACTCTCCTTTTGAATATTAATAAGTGTCCATATATATCCTTAAATACAATTTTTTTTTATGTATAAAAATGTTTTAAAACAGATATATTTTTTTATAATTATAGTAGTTCCCTTTGTTGTCTATGTTGACTAAAAAGTCTATATTTTATAATTTTATTAAATATTATCAACCGATTAATTATAATTAATAACACTATCTATTATTACTGACAGTGATAGTGTGGGACTGCGACACTGTTGAGAGTATATTACCCCCCGACCAATTTATGTGTTCAAATCCGCGATATCAAATCGCACCTTTTTCCAGTCGAAAATTCGCTAAAGGCTTCTATTTGTAGTCTGTCAAACCGACTCTCTTTTGTTTTTAATGAATGAAAATAAATTTTAATTTTTTGAACATAATCAGTTGGAAAAAGTTGGAAATTATTTGCATTAACTTAAAATCTACAATCTCGAAGAATCTGGAATTTTGCTGATTAGAATAAAAATAGGCAATGGATTACAAGAATTAATTATTCAAAAGATTATGTAGTGGGGTATGGGTCAGATTTTTCAAGACAACTGGATAGAGAACTTTAGTCCAAATTTAACACTAAGAGAAGAAGAAGCGGTATAGGATCAAAGAAAATTTATCAATAGTTTTATCATTGGCTAGTAATATATAGAGACACTTTTATGTATGAGAGCTTATTTATTGACCGAGAATAATAAAATTAGGAAAATGACAAACGAGGAATACATAATGGATTAAAGAGTATAAGAAGAGAAAGTAAGGCATACATTGTAAGAAGTGTTGGGGAACTGAAGAAGCCGGTCAGACTTGCCTAATTAGTAGGACAGAGGACAAAATGTAAGTTTGAGGGTATTTGACAAGAGAACCTGTCGGCCAAGCACAACAATGGCAGAGCCAAGTGAGAATGTGCCAGTATCTCTAAACAAGTGCAGTGAGGGAGCCGGCATTGCGCACGTGCCATAGAGAGGGGGACCTGGGCACGCGCTCGGTAGCCTTCCCCCCACCACCCAACACAAACATCTCTCCGAGGCGCAGGACCCCGTGGGAGGAGCGAGGGGTGGGGAGACAGCTGTGAGCGAGGGCCTGTGAGAGCGAGCCGGAGCGCCCGTTCCCACGGTAACCCGCACTATATAAGCCCCCACCACCCCGTCACCGACACTCATTCCCGCTTTGGACACCGTCCGGGACACATCTCCTCTTCTCTCGCTCAGTAGCCCAGTGCTCGACTGTCAACATTCCCTTGACAGCTCTCGCTTAGACCTTGTGTTAGTTCTGTGTTCAGTGACGTTACTCAAGAATATGTCGACCATGTATGAAGCCAGCCCAGTCGATGTGGAGCAGGTCCAACCCATCTCCAGGACTTACCAATATAGAAAGGTAATTGTCATTTTTAATCAACTCTCATTTATTTTAAAAATTAATCAATAATTAATTAATTAATTTGATACTTTAAAAATAANCCTCTTGATAGGGGTGTGCTTTGGGGAAGTTTGGTCGGCTGAGAAAATGCCGGCCTACCAACAGATGGAATGGAGTTAGACTAGAGTGCACTGCATTGCGGTTACTACTGTCTATACTAATATATAAATATAGTTCTATTCATATATATTAGTATTTATATATTAATCTATACTAATCGTAAATAGAATACTACTCTATTGCACCTTAAAAACAAATGTGAATGTAAAATTTTAGCTGATTTAAAAAAAAAAAATTTTAAATTTAAATACTTTTATTCGCTCAATTTACATTTGAGCGGCAAATGAGATTTGTTGAGTGCGACATGATGACTAAGCATTTGTTTTTTTTATTTGTTCAGGTGATGAAGCCTATGCTTGAACGGAAAAGACGAGCCCGTATCAACAGATGCCTGGACGAGCTGAAGGAGCTGATGGTCTCCGCTCTCCAGTCTGACGGCGAGAACGTGGCCAAGCTGGAGAAGGCCGACATCCTCGAGCTGACGGTACGCCACCTCCACAAGCTGAGGAAGGCCCGCCGGTTGACTCTCGGCCCCCAGCAGTCGCCGACGCCAGCGCCTCTCTCTCCTACGGACGACAGGTTCCGCGCCGGCTACACCCACTGTGCGAGCGAGGTGTCCAAGTGTCTGGCAGCCACTCCCGGAGTTGACGTCCGCCTCGGCACCAAGCTGATGACCCACCTCGGCCACAGGCTGAACGAGCTGGACACCGCACCGACCTCCCCGCTCTCCGTGAGGGTCTGCGAAGCTCCTCTCAGCCCCGCTTACTCCCTGCCGCCCACCCCCGCCTCTTCCAGGTCGTCCGACTCTCCGGCTCCAGAGTTCTCCGGTCTTCTCAAGCTGGCCCCGCAACAGGTCTGGAGACCCTGGTAGAGTACCTCATACTCTTCATGCAATTCTCATCCATCGTCTTTCATGAGCTTTAAGACTACAAGTGCCTTCATTTAGAGATATATTCGTATTTAAGAAATGTACTTATATGTTAGAGAATATTTCTATCTTATTTAAAAATAAATTTCATAAAATTTATATTAGGCTAGACTCCGAGGAGATGAATTATTCCTCTTATTGCTTACATAGTTGTTAGACAATATATGTGACGCGTAAAAAAATGTTTCTGTTATTACCAATTTTTTTTTTCATTATTGAAATTTTTGTTCTCTTTTTCATAAAAGCTTAAATTCAGTGAAATCTGTCAAACTTTTATTCAGAAAGTTTGTTTCATCAATTTGAAATAGTTAGTTGCTTTACCTTTTAATGGGAAATGTGCATAAAATACTAGGAATTTTGTATATGTTTGTCAAATCCTATGTTTGCTCCTTAAGTTGTTGATAATTTTGTTAAGAAAAAAAATGTCAAATTGATGAACTGCAATTTTTGTTGTTAGTTGTTAAGTTTTAATGAAAAATTGTCTTGATAGCTTTAAAATGTAATTATTGTTCTCATTAGTTGTTAATACTAGAATTGGTTAGTTTGTTAGGGTTTTTATTTTTTAAAGTTTTTTTTTGAGGATTTTAAAAATATATATTTATATTTTTTATGGCTTGTGCCATGTGATAGAAGACTGTAATCTGTGATAAGGTAGGTTTAGAATATCCATAGTAGTAATTTCGTGCTTTCTCATTAGCTTTAGTCTTTTCTTTTTTAATTGTATTTAAAATATGATGAAAAAAAGACATTTAAACTTGAAGATTTGTTAAAAGATTGTCTCTATAAAGATAGATTTATATGAAAAATTATATTTTTAAAAAAAGAGTTATATGTATTACAAAAAGTCTGTGATACAATAAAATCAATTATGTTCTAACTATAAACTGTTTACTATTTTATTTGAATCCATTTAATACCCACTGATATACATATATTTATATACTTTGATGAAACAAATTAACAAAAAGGTAAGTCTTGGGAAAAATAGAGCCTTTCTTCATGTTTGAGCTCTCTTAGACTGGTTGCAATTACTGAAATTATTCTCTAGTTTTGCCTTGACATAAAGGACTAGACAACTAAATTGTTTCCACACATAATTAAAACTCATATACTATTTAAACAGTAATAAATTAATGACTTTCCTTTAATATGCTAATATCTTACACAAGATAAGGGTTATGCTATCAAATATCTGATATTCCTGAACAGTGGATTTCACAACTCATTAAAATTAATTAAGTGATATTATAATACATATTTTTGGGGAACAGTATTAAAGCCGAGTTTTAAACGGAATAGAACAATAGAAATCAATTTGATAATCTTATTTATCCGATACTATTTTACAATGCCTCGGATGATATCAAGCTCTCATGCACGGATATAATAATCAATATTGTAAATCACTTATATATATTAAATCAATTAAAGATATTATTGACTTATGAAGTTAGAATTGTTAAGCCAGATTACATAGTCAGTCACTTTATTACCCTAATAGAGAGGCACCACACAGATAGTGTCTATACTAATTTAAAATACCTCATTAGTGGTGAAAAACTTCTCTTTTTTTTCTTTCTTCAATTGGTGTTTTTCATTTTCAATATGAAAGAGATGCGAAGTGGACTGATGAAAATAATTCACTCAAGTTATGCCAGATTTGGTTTGGTAATCAGGAAGTTATCATATTCATATGCATATATATATATATATAAAAGATTATGTAGTGGGGTATGGGTCAGATTTTTCAAGACAACTGGATAGAGAACTTTAGTCCAAATTTAACACTAAGAGAAGAAGAAGCGGTATAGGATCAAAGAAAATTTATCAATAGTTTTATCATTGGCTAGTAATATATAGAGACACTTTTATGTATGAGAGCTTATTTATTGACCGAGAATAATAAAATTAGGAAAATGACAAACGAGGAATACATAATGGATTAAAGAGTATAAGAAGAGAAAGTAAGGCATACATTGTAAGAAGTGTTGGGGAACTGAAGAAGCCGGTCAGACTTGCCTAATTAGTAGGACAGAGGACAAAATGTAAGTTTGAGGGTATTTGACAAGAGAACCTGTCGGCCAAGCACAACAATGGCAGAGCCAAGTGAGAATGTGCCAGTATCTCTAAACAAGTGCAGTGAGGGAGCCGGCATTGCGCACGTGCCATAGAGAGGGGGACCTGGGCACGCGCTCGGTAGCCTTCCCCCCACCACCCAACACAAACATCTCTCCGAGGCGCAGGACCCCGTGGGAGGAGCGAGGGGTGGGGAGACAGCTGTGAGCGAGGGCCTGTGAGAGCGAGCCGGAGCGCCCGTTCCCACGGTAACCCGCACTATATAAGCCCCCACCACCCCGACACCGACACTCATTCCCGCTTTGGACACCGTCCGGGACACATCTCCTCTTCTCTCGCTCAGTAGCCCAGTGCTCGACTGTCAACATTCCCTTGACAGCTCTCGCTTAGACCTTGTGTTAGTTCTGTGTTCAGTGACGTTACTCAAGANAAAAGATTTTTAATTTGTTCCTCTATGAACCAAATCTTGCTCTTAACCGACTACAGAGTTATTGAATTTATTATAACATTTACGAAAATAAGAACAAATATTAAATTTAATTTTAACAAGAGAGAGGACGCAGAACTCTTTACGTTACATTTGAAAATCTTATCGTTATTATTTATTTCTCGAAAAAATGTTATAAGTCATAAAATCATAATATGCATCTGTTGTTCTATATAATTATATAATAACGAATATATTGATAGGTGCTTTTGAAACGTAGGATAGATAATGAGTAAAATAACTATTCTAAAAATCTGTCAAGTTAAAAACTTATTTGCATAAGAGAAATCTGCTGAAAATGTTGAGGTAGGTTAAGCTAGAAGGCTGTTTCTCATTTTGTAGTTTCACAAGGTCGCCGCATGAAGTGAGTGCGCCACCTGCCGGCCAGCCTTACTCAAGTAGGAAACGTTTTGCCTTCCAATTATTTCCGTATTATTCCCACACATATAAAATTCATTATTTCACATTTCATGGTTCATAACACTTAAATATTATTTTAATTACTATTAAATTAAAATACTTCGAATTGTATTCCTTCGGGCATTACAAGGAAGTTTCGAGTATTGCATCTTAAAATATCAGTACCTAAAGTATTACGAGGTAAATAAACAAAACATATTTTCCGTGTATACATATATTTACATTCAAAATGACTTTTAATTGCAGATTATATAATGTTGTTGTCTACTAATGTGTTATCCACTATTTTATACATAGAAGATAAATCTTTGATATACTAAATAACTATTTCTTTGGAGGAAGTTGTTATGCATTATATCTATGTATGATTTTCAAAGTCGGGAAGGAAATAATCTAAAATCTTTCATTTGGGTTTTGCTCAGGGACCTGGAATTTGACGATAAGAAAAGGTTGATGACGGTGTGTTGGAAAATAAAAATAAAAAACTGCTCTGATCTATCGAAAACAAAAAAGAAAATTTTGTAAACTGAAAAGATGTATTATGCTTCATATAGAAATAATAAGTGTAAATAAAATAGTTACTGACAGTGAAGCTATCTCTAGACCGACTAGAGAGGAGGTTTACGCGGGGGTCACTGGGGGGTTAGTTTCAAACCTATTAGTTTCATTCATTAAACCATAATATCTTTCATATTCTGCACCTTTTGAAAAATTATTGTAGAACATAAATGTAGAAAATTTTAATGAAGGTAAAGGCGATTGTTTAATGTTTTCTACCTGTAAACCCTCTTATACCTCGAACAATTACAACCAAAATGAACCCACTGATTTTAAAAATATATATTTATATTTTTTATGGCTTGTGCCATGTGATAGAAGACTGTAATCTGTGATAAGGTAGGTTTAGAATATCCATAGTAGTAATTTCGTGCTTTCTCATTAGCTTTAGTCTTTTCTTTTTTAATTGTATTTAAAATATGATGAAAAAAAGACATTTAAACTTGAAGATTTGTTAAAAGATTGTCTCTATAAAGATAGATTTATATGAAAAATTATATTTTTAAAAAAAGAGTTATATGTATTACAAAAAGTCTGTGATACAATAAAATCAATTATGTTCTAACTATAAACTGTTTACTATTTTATTTGAATCCATTTAATACCCACTGATATACATATATTTATATACTTTGATGAAACAAATTAACAAAAAGGTAAGTCTTGGGAAAAATAGAGCCTTTCTTCATGTTTGAGCTCTCTTAGACTGGTTGCAATTACTGAAATTATTCTCTACTTTTGCCTTGACATAAAGGACTAGACAACTAAATTGTTTCCACACATAATTAAAACTCATATACTATTTAAACAGTAATAAATTAATGACNAGTATTATTTATTTTGGTGATTAAATCGGATCAGTTGGAAAAGAAGCGTGGTAGTTCGACTGGTTGCCACAATGGGATGAGCGCGCCACATGTCGGGTAAGTAGTACTCCTTGTTTGGAGGGTGGAGTATATCCTACTAATGGAAGGCGTTTTAATGAACTTTTGAGGAGTATTGCTATTAACGTTTTAATTAGGCTTAATTTATGATGTGTAATTATTTGTATAGGACAAATAGTAAATCTTATCTTATAGTTTTATTAATTTTTTAAATAGTTGTCATTTCAGGTCCAAACTCCAACAATAGGAGCTTAGTAGCGTACTTTTGTTCTATCATCTTGAGGTTGTTATCCGTGGACTTAAGGCTCATCAGGTGTTACTTTAAAGCTATATAATGTGAGAAGAAAAAAAAAAAATTGTTTAAAAGTTAGTAATACATTTGACTAGTTCATATTCATTTGTTACCTCAAAATTTATTGTTTTACGCCTTATAGAGGATCACCTATAAAGCGTAAATTTTCTTCCAATTCAACAAATCAAAGGTTTTCAAAACATCAAAATAGGATTTTTTCAATCTAACGTTAAATCCATTGAATACTTAAATCATTGAAATATACATTTGATTGTAAACTGGGTTTCTCTTCTTCTCCACTTCATCGTAAGATGAATAAATACAATAGTTCTTCCGAAAAAATAGATTTCTTCGATAGTTAAAACAAAGCAATCAAGCGATCCTTACTCTCAACTAATCAATGCTCATAAATACTTTTATCACAATTTTTGAGTCATAATGGTTCATACTTGTTTCTGTAAATATTTTTATATATTGTACTTACATAGTAAGCAAATTCTTTCTTTCTTAGTACAGAGTTATCATAGTTTTACATTGTTCTTCATATATATATTTTAATGCTTCTCCTATATTCAATCATTTTTAATTATTTAAAACTTTTATTTTCAAGGTATAGATTGTCGATATTACAGTACTCCCGCGACTGCAGTATGTCGATAATGTAGGGTACATATATTTCTTTTTTTTTTTCACTAGTTAATTAAAAACCTATTCAGGGATATTTAAAAAAAAAAAATAATTTATAAAGAAATTACATTTCCAGGAGTTGCATTAGTTAAAAAGATTTTTTTTTTAAATCAATAAAAACGAATCCCAAGTTGTTAGAAGTTTGCCTTCTCGAACCTAAATACGATGGAGGTCCTTGGCTTTTGGAATCCCAAATCGAGAAAGGGGAGGAAATGAAACCTCAAACTGAACGGATATTGAAGACAAGATTTGAGAGTGAAGATAGAGGCGAAACGATTAGTGACTGATGATANTGATCTTTAACAGGAGTTGGTGAACTTTGAAAAATGTACTAACCACGTGATGGTACTGAGGCAATTAGCTTGATTTACTTAAATGATATCTGCTAAAAACCAGACAAAAAGTATCAGGTATATGAACTAACCCCTGAATCCTATTTTTCATAGCTTAACTTGCTCAGATCAATTTTGTGAATTAACACCCCTTGTTATTTCCGCTGATTGACAAGATTCGATGCCCTATCGATGCAAAGCTTTCTTACTTAATTACCACGCTTGAAAAAAGTAAGAATGAATCTGATACGTAGAGGGCAAAAGAAAAAACAACAAAACAGACGTACAAAAAGTTCAGGGGGAAATGTTTTATCTGAAGGCACCTGTGTTCTTGTCCTTCGGAAAATATTTGTCTTCTCGAACGGCTGAGTCCCATTGTTTGATCAGAGAGAAGGGAGTTTCCTTTTTTACAAGAGAGATCCTTCCTCGAGAGGTGTCTCTCTCAATCCCAAACAGGTGCCGATGAATCAGGTAGAGCATGCCACTGAGATCTTTTGATTCTGACGAGAACGGCTCTCCGACTAATCACTCCGCTGGTCTTCCTTACAATGGCAGTCTTTCGTAAAACTGACAAATGGTTGTTGGCTTTGCTGTTTCTCTTTGTCTCCGTTAGTGGAGAGAACAGATGTTGGAGCGTTCACGACATACCTCTATCTCGCTAATGGTCCCGAAGAGGTCGCTGGCTAAAAATCTTCTTCACTCTGTTGAATATTCTTTGGAAAGAATAGCAGATGTATAAGAGTGGTAATGACTTGTATGGCTACCTCTAATTGAAACCGTTCCGCTAATTCTGTTGCTCCTAAATGATCCTGCATAAACTGAGCAGATTTTTAATGGTTTTTAGTTGTATTGTAAATGAGCAGAAATAATTTCAATGACTAATACAATCCTGGATGACAGAGGGGCAGAGAAGAAAACAGGAGGGCTAGCTAAGATTGGTATAGGACAACCTGAAAAAGAAGAAAGTATTAGACGTACCACATCATCCAAGTTGCATTTTTCCTTGACCTCCTTCTGTGCATTTTCAAAAATCTTTTTATAATATAAATCTTATATAAGCACAATTTATACCTGTTATTTTTATACAATTATTTTATATACTTACAGTAACATAGATATCATGTTAAGTTTTTTCAGTTAATCCTCTAAATAATCTAAAGGGTTATTATGACTATCAATGAATATAGATATCATACCTTCTATTATCCGCCTTCATTGGCCCAAGGAAGACGGATAATAGAAGGTATGATAGCTCTTTTCCTCTGTTCAAAATTCCTCTATAACCTCTTTGTTCTTTATCCGATTCCAACAAATAAAAGGAAATGAATTTAAATACCGAATTTACTTTTTTTCTTTTAATATCGAAGTTGAACATTAAAATATACCAGTTTTTTCTTAATAATAGAGTCCAATCGCAGAATGGCTTTTGAAAGGGCAATTTGGTGACTTGATAGCGCTTAAGTGCATTTTAAAAACTTGTTGAATATAAAGGATAATTACGTCATTAAATAAATTATCATTCAAAGGGTTGAAAAAAAGACAACAAAAAAAAACCTCGAATAGCTTTCGGTAAAGCCTATTTATCCTATAGGCTAATTGATATTTCCAATCAACACCAAATGTTCTTAGAATGGTATCCGTTAGCGATTCCATACCTGGAGTTGCGAATTCAAGCTCTGCCCATATTATCGAAAAATATAACCTCCTCAGAGTTATGGGTGTTTAGATAAGGATATTCTAATAATTTATACCACTTTTTAGAAAAAACTATTCTATATTGAAAGCTTTATACTTTGGACTAAAAGAATATTTGAAGGAAATTTTCAGCATTCTAACTAAAATCAGAATTTATATATGGCGCATTTCATAAAAAAAAAAAAAAAAAATTAGAAATTGATGACTTTTTTTTTTTTTCAAAGGGTATTCACTACCGGGAAACCGTCTAACTACTGATTATCATAAATCGTTATTTCGAATTGAAATATTCGCACGAATGGCAATACTGCAAATAAATGTCGAACAACATAATCGAAAACCCTTTAAATTTCTATCCAGAAAGAATTTCAGGAAGTCCAAAGCAGCGCAGGTAAAGAAGATACAAATCTAAAGGAAGAACGGACTGTCCCAAAACTAAGCGCTTCAGATGTTTTGTTAAACAAGACAATCTTTTGTTCCGCAGAGCAGAATATCAGATCAGAATGTCGGACTTTTTTTTTTGCTAAGGCCTTTTCACCCATCGGTTGATCTCTTTGTTATTTTATCATGTAAACAACTCTGTTAACTGATTTAAAAATATTTTACCAGTTTTAATTAGCCGGAGACGTAACATTTTATTTAGATAACTGAAATGGGGGAAAAAATAGAGAGCAAAAAACGCCTGTCTCTTACGGCTCCCATGATTATAATCTAATTTAAGACGTGGCCGAATGTTCAGGCGACAGAGAAGAATCACCATTCCTACCTGGGCCTGCCACTTGACTTTGTATTATCTCTATCTTCATTTTCTTTGTTCCTCTATTCAAATCTAAACCTTCATTGGAACCCTTTAAAATGAAGGAATTCCAAATGGGATTAATACTCCTGCGGAATTCTATTTTTCCTCCTAAAGTCCTTTAGTGCCTAGACGCATTGCGTGATACGTTTTCTTGGCATTTCTTAATGCTATAACTCACATTTTGCATCTTGAAAAAGCAGCAAAAATTCGCTGAGGGTCTTTATACAGAAATAGTCTTTCAAACGGGAGCTGCATAATCAAAACAGGTTTCACACGTTTTATTTATGAAGTATATAAATACGATAATATATAAACGGCTAAATTCATTTACAATCCGGAGAGAACAATTAGGCTAAATGTAGGGCAGGTAAGCTTAGCTTAAGGAAGGAAGAGTGGGGGAACATGTTACTTAAATTCATAAATTTCTTTCTTAATAAACGTTTTTGTAAAAAAAAAGTATAGATTGTAAACGGTAAAAAATTACATTTTACGCTGAGATGTTCTTAGTTGGGGTTCGGTCAAGGTAGATTCAAAAACACAAATTTAAAAAATGTATTTTTTAATAAAGGATTATCTGCCAACGTATCACATTATATTATTGCAATTCTTTATTATATTAATTACAATTATTATTGTATTCTCATGACATTGTATTTCTACAGCCCTGAAGATGGCTTACAATGTAAGCCGAAACGTTGGCAGATAGTCCTTTATTAAAAAAATACATTTTTTTA
>KZ807994.1:123879-141078 GCA_000696205.2 Oncopeltus fasciatus
CCAGAAACTCTCATATGAATTTATTAATAATATAAAACAAAACATTAAAATGGAAACACAATCACACACTCTTTTTTAAGAAACAAAGATCAGAAATATCTACACACCTTATTTGCAAGAGACATGCAAGTTCGATAATTCTTTTCCAAAACAGCAACTACTGCAGTCTGTTTGAAAGCTGCAGACAGCATTTTGTTTTTTCTAATGAATGCAATTCTGGTGAATCCATCCCACTCTTTAAAGTTAATGTTAGGTGGAGGATTTCTGGGTTCGATTCGAACAACACTTGATTCAACTTTTGGAGGGGGCTTGAAGTTATTCTTTCCAACCTAAAATAATGAAAAAACAGACTATATTATTAAATTATATATTCACAAACACACATAAAAAATTATATTTAACAATAAAAGAAAAAAAATCTGGCTTTTTTTCTGGTTTATAAAAAGTAAATTAACTAAATACTAATTATGATGATAATAGTGGTAAAGTAATACTACATTTCATTATTGATTTGAATCTTACAGGGAGCTAGAAAAAAACTCTCTACCTTAGCCAGGGATCGAACCCGGGTACCCCAAGTTTTTTTCTAGCTCCCAGTATGATTCAAATAAGTAAATTAACTTAATTTAGATTTGACTTATTGCTAACAACAATAATGGGTAAGCAAATGTTTTAAATACTCATTTTTTTATAGATTTCTGAAAAATTATAAAAAAAATTATATAATACTAGGGAAAAAAGTAATTTTTTTTCATCTCAATAGATGGCTTTAAAGTCTCTCTCTCATCTGTTACAATCCTTATTCAGTGAAGAAATATTATGAATTATTTGGAAGGTCAAAATCCAGAGAACTTTTTTTATGAAGTTAGTTAACTCAGTCAGAGCATGGAATATAAAAACCCAAAAAATGAAGGTTGATGAAGGTCTGACTTCATATTTTGTTTTTCTACTTCTGTAAACTGAAAAAAGGAGCTCTGGCTCATTGGAATTTTGAGTGGTATTTATGGTGATAAGTGAATTAGTTTTAGTTTTTTTTACATAAAAGATAAACGTCACCCAGGCTGGCCAATTATTGAAAAAGTCCATGAAAAAAATCAAGACAGACTGACACATTTCATCTCCCCAGATTACTCAGGAACTAAACATTTTTCATAAATTAATTCTGAAGCATTAACTCAAAATGGATATTAAAAAAACAACAAAAAACTCGATACTTGGGTTCCACATGAATTAACAGAAAAAATTCAATGGACCAAGCTTTGATAAGTGAATTACTGCTGAAACTAAATTAAGTCCAATCATTATTGAAACGGTTGATTATGGATGATAAATTGTAGAACAAGCATGATAATCATGTACAAAATCGTTTATGGTCAAAGCTTAGAGAGCTTCATAAAAGGTATCCAAGTCTAAATAATACACCATGGAATGAGATGCTGAGTGTTCGGTGGAATTGGAAAATATTGTTCATCATGAGCTGCTCAAACCAGGACAAACGGTTAACTTGAATCTTTACTGTCACTAGCTTTTGCAATTGAAGCAGGCGATTAGAAAAAGGCTTGGCCATACACAGTTTTAGCGATGGCATGGGGTGAAAAAAAAAAGAAAGAAAACAAAAAGAGAGCTTGGATGGGAATCTCTGATACATCCATCATAAAGCCTAGACTTCACCTCATCTGACTACTTTTCGCTTCGTTCTTTACAGAAATCTCTTAATAGTGTAAAGATGACATCAAAATAAGTCTCTAAAATCATTTGGCTCAGAGCATTGCCCAGAAATTTGAGAATCTATACAGGTATAGAATAGTGGTTTAACAGAAAAAAGTCAAAAAGTCATCGATAAATATGGTACATATGTCACTGATCAGAGTTTTGAATTTTATATAAATAAATTTATTTGAAAAAAACTAAAATTACTTTCTCGTAAATAAATAAAAAATNATTCCCTATTCCTGCCAGCCTTTACAATTCCCTAATAAACGCTGTCCTGTTTGATCATATGGTTGATGGCTCAATGGTTGCTTAGCTATTTAATAATATCTTCTTCACATTTGTTCATTCTCAACACTTTTTCTTGCTTTTTAAAAATACTAAAATCTCTGCTTGAAATATGGAGGTATTTTCTTCCAATGTTACTATTTTCTTTAGTCCAAGATTTTATAGTGATTAGTAGGGGGAAAAAATAAAGAAAAACCCTCATAAGAATAATTAAATACATATTTTTCTAACAAAACTATTTTATTTGTGGTTAAGTAATGAGACATGGAAAATGGTGTAATCAGTAATGAAAATAATCAAGTTAATATAAAGTATTTGAAGAGCACACTGGAAAAAAAAAAAAAAAAAAAAATCACCAAGGTATTCATTAACTTGACCAAACCTCAAGACATACAAACTTTGAGTTTAATAATAAGATAGTGTATTATGCAATATTTAAAATAAAATAAAATATAGATAAGATACTTACTTTCATAAGGAGATCTACTCGAGCTAAGAGTTGAGTATTTATAGATAATCGACAATAAAGTTTATCACCAGGTTTCGCAACTAGCCTATAAGCAAATTCTTTTTGCATCATAAGGACAGCACATCGAAAGAAAGGTCGATGAAGGAGAAGCTTGAAAACTAAAGGTGATGATATTTGGTAAGGGATATTGGCAACACAGATATTGAAAAAAGGCAGGTCACCTTTCAAAACATCACCTATCTTTATTTCCAATTTTGATCGATAAGGAGTAGTATTAAACCTTTTCTCCAATTCCCCAACCAACCTGAAAAAAAATATAAATTTCATCAAAATACAACACAATTTTGTAACAGCTCACTAATGATTATTTAATTACATTCACCATAAAGTAATTGCATGGTATTATTTAAGAATTACTTAAACTTACAATATAAAATATTAAAAATTATTCAGAAAATATTCATTTGTTATCAGAAAAATGTAAACATTAGGAGTTAAGTTTACAGAATACGAAAAATCCTCCAAAAAATATTCATTAACTATGATGCTGAGGAATTGCATCGTACTTTATGCTTTTGCTCAGTTTATATAGTGCCTTCATGATCAATTTTTTATATTTAACCCACTCTAATGTTCCCTCATTTGTCAAAATTTAATTTTGAAAAAATCTGAATTTTATAAATTTAAGTTTATTTTGATGAAGTAAATTTAAATCCTACAAAATGAATTAAAAAAAATTATAATAAGTTTTCTTGATTTAGGAATAACTTAATTTGAAATAATAGTTTTATCTCTTTGTAAAGGAGAATTTTCCCCTTAGAGTTAAACTATTATTACTTTCTTAATGTGTTGTATAATGTTTCTATGTGATAGTTTCACCCTGTATCAAGTTTGCAATGAAGCCTGTAATCACAAATTCTGATTGTGTAACAACCAGTTCTTGGACCAAAATATAATCAGTCTTCATAATTTTTTAAAAACATTTTGGGACTTTTCAGACTAAAGCAATCTATAATCAACTGTAAATCAAAATGTCACTTTTTAGGGTTTAACTTATTAATTAATGGCAAAATTTTGTATCAAAAACTCAATCATAATTTTAATGTAACCATGGTTAACCTTTTATTTCACTATATAAATAATATAGTGGAACTTGAAATGATTGAATGATCCTATTTATTAAAATAAATAGGTGATCACTTATATCAATGGAGCCAGTAATTTTGTCAACCAGTTTTAAAGTGTTTCTTAAATAATTTTAAATTATTTATTAGTAAATGTATGGTGTTTCTTCAAAAAATTCATTTGATTTAAAAAAACAATGCCTCTTCTAAATTTAAATGAAAGGGAACAGGGTAAATAAAATTAGCTGAAAACTACTCCACAATAGTTTAGTTTCTCAAATATCAAAAAAATATTATTAATTGTAAAAATTGAAGAAAATTACTTTCTTCCCATTTTATCCCTTACACATAATTTTCTATAATTTCCAAGTATAAGATTAATTATAATCTATTTCAATTTTGCATTAACAAAATCTCCTACCCCTTTGCCTAATGTTTTACATAGGATATATAAAACTGAATTGCTGTAAAACTTAAAATATTTCTTGAAGGTCACAATATATTTGGGAATAAAAGAAATAACTCACCGCACATCTATTTCACAAGCAATTACTTTTTTAGCCTTTTCTAAAAGCTTTGCAGTGAGATTTCCTGTACCAGGACCAATTTCTAAGACAGTATCGGTAGGAAGTACATTTGCTTTTTCAACCATTCCCGTAATGATCATTGGATTTTTCAGAATATGCTGGCCAAAACCCTTGTTGAACAGTATGCCTACAAGGAAAAGCCTTTAAAATACAAATATAAAATAAACATAGTAAATCGATAAAAATTTAGAGAAATAAGTAATTGTGCTGTTTTTACTAATAATTACCATTTGTTTTAAGGAAATTTGCACAGAGAAACAAATGGACAATAAAAAGTACAATTACAGACACAAATAAAGGAAATGTTAATTTCATTCAGAATTTTTTTTTTTAAAAGTAAAATAAAAATACTAAGTGAATGACTTTCAAATTAATCCTAATTTGATTTCACTCTACAATGGAAAAAATATAATTATAATAACCTTATAAAAAAAAAGATATTATAAAGATAAAAAGATATTACAAAGAGAATATTTTACCTTGTTTGACAACATCCTTATGTATTCTACTTTTCTTCTCAGCCTTAATTTTACCCATAGTAATTCAGTGGGAAAACACTTATCAAAAAATAAATAAACAGTGTAATGTTAAATACGTAACATAATGTATTAAGACAAAAAGTAACGTCTAAATAAGTTACTGTATCATATACTTCGATAACAGCATTTATAACCTCCTTGTTAGAAAAGCCACATGGTGAAGTTCCAAAGAGATTTTCTATTAAATATACAATCAAAGTTTGTAAATGAAGCTAAAAAAATAAACAACTGCACGCCACGCCCACAATTATTCATAAATTTTAATAATCAATTCTAATTATTGAAGGTGATCATTAAAAACTCTAACGTTTCGGTTTACGTTAAAATGCCTTATCAGTACGTAAAACAAACATAAGAAGCGATTTAAGAGGAAATTGGGATTTGTCCGAAAGTTAATTTTAAAAAAAATGAAAAATAAATTCTTTCAAATAGGATCTTAAAAAAAAAAAAGAAAGAAAAAAAGAAAGTCGATTCGGCCCTTCTTCTTCGGATTTTTAAACTAAAAACTTAAAACTATACCAAATTACATTTTGTTGGTTTATAATGATCACCTTCAATAATTAGGCTAGATCATTAATTACTGTTGGAGCCTAAAGCTATCTTTTATCTTTTAGTGTCATTTATAAACTTTAACAGCGTATTTAATAGTGAAGATTTTTTAATAAATACACATTTTGAGATTTAATTTAATTTTAATTTGCCACTTCCTTCATTAATAGTCCAATCGATTACAATATTTAGAACTTAGATCAATTCTGGTACAGTAGACCTTAGTTTAAGCTACTATCCATAATTACTAGCTATACTTACTTAATCCACAAGTCCTATTTATTCAACCGCTTCTTCAGAGTCAAGGATTAGATTACTTCGATTATTACCAAGGGGAAACGGGAATTCCACAAGGTTATGTGCTTGGCCCTATCCTATTCATTCTATACACTGCTAGCATTTCTACGCACTTAAGAAATCTCCTCCATTTATAGATGAGGATGCACGCCCCAAAATAAATATATAATTGTCACTTTAACAATGAATGAATAGAATAATAAATTATCGTTTTAATCAGCCATTCAATTTAACTAAACTACCAATAGTCTACGAATGCTCAAAGAATTAAAGAACTTCTTAAAGAAATATCATACGTTCTATTATTCGTCTTCATTGGTTTCTGCAAAACATCTTCTGTTAGCGAGCGCTTTCGGACATTGTCCATCTTCTGGCCGAATACATGCGTACTGAGTTGAATACAGACAGTGACAGTGTACGCATGTATTCGGCCAGAAGATGGACAATGTCCGAAAGCGCTCGCCAACAGAAGATGGTTTGCAGAAACCAATGAAGACGGATAATAGAAGGTATGATAGTTCTATATTCATTGGTGGTGGAAATAACCATTTAGATTATTAACTTCTTAAAGAGTTTAAAGAGCTTTATCAAGAAACAGAGATATAATTAATTTAAATTATTTATATATTAATGTTTGTGTTAATTCATTTATTAGTTGTTTGTTTCATTGTGATTTTTGTATTATTGTATTGTCATGAAATAAATTTTTAACCCGATTTGTGAACCAAAAAATCAAGACTATGCCGTGGACTTTAAATTAAGAAGCTTTTCTAAAATGACCAAATTAGTAGATCAGCGATGCACTCAATTGACTTGAAAACAAAATTTCTTGGCTCAGAGACAAATATTTTGAGTTTAAATTAAATTTATGGTAATAACAGGTTTCAAAAATGTATTCCGAGTTCATTTGTGCGGAAGGTTAATCAACATCCGATTAATAATTCGATTCCCAACGCAGAATAAAGAGTTCAGATGCTTTCATGCTTATGAAAGCGATCATAGGACTCGTGTTAACAAATAATTTCTATTACTTTTGTCTCCTGATTACAAGAAGAATGGTATCAAATTATGTTTCGCTAACTCATAAAGAAGTATTTTCAGAAGAAACGGGAATTCAACAACTGGTATGGAAACATTTTTCTCGAGTCTAGCGTTTTACCCATTAGGAACACAAGAAAATTACCACAGGGTAGCTCATGGGGCCCGTTCAGGTCTCGCAATCCTGGCGCTGCGAGTTCAAATACCGTCTAGAGCAAGATTCTTTCGATAAATAAAAGCTTGTCCTGAGCCATGGATGTTTAGAAAGGAGTGACAATCTGTAGGTAGCCCCTCCCTCCATGACTAAGTGGTTTAAAGGAAAGTTAACACTTAATTAAAAAGAAAAGAAAGATACCACTGCATAAATTTTCATCCCATTGGTGTCAAGTTAATGGAGCATTGGAAAGTGGAATAATTAAGATGAAGTAATTGGCAACATGCGATTCATTCATTTTGAATGCTGAAATCCATATTTTGTCAGGAAGGTTATTGTGTGTAAAAAGGTTATTATTTCGCCGTTTGAATCAGGCCAGCCAACAGCATGAGAACAAAGTTTCTTCTTTTACCTAATTTATTTTTCCCAAGATGCTTCAAAGACAGTGCTAAGGTGTCTTAAAAATCGCGAAAGTGTTTTATTTATTCATTTTCTGATACTATCCTTCACTTTTTTCAATTCTTCCTTTTTTCTTTTAAATTATTCATACATTACCAGATTTTTCAGTATAATTTAATTATTTATTTACTAATAAATTCAAAAGCTTCACTTTTAGTTATTTTTGAACCTATAAATACGACGATAAATATGTTCTTTGCTTCAGCAAGTTGTTAATAAGTAAATTACACACACACTAGTTGTTTAACCAGTGTATTATAGTTTTTCCAAAAAAAGAACCACTCACGTGAACTTTGTTGATGTTTCACGAATTTAAATATTATGACAGGAACTTTAACTGTATTGTATCTAGAATATATATATATACTAGAAGAAAATTGTTTTATACAAGGTGTTGTTATATTGCTTGTCTTGTTCATATTATGGAGTTAAAAATTCGCCAGAAGGAGTTAGAAATGGTTCTTGTGAGATTTAAAGAAACTCGTCGATATTAACATTTAATGTTTACGTAACGCTGTATTTATATCGGGAAATAAATAAATATCGAGCGTGCCTATTGAACGGTAGAAATTGTTACAAGGGTTATTGTGCTAAAAAGATCGCTAATAGGAAGAAGATATAAAAATAAAAATATAGAAATTGGTGCAGAATGTAAATATATAAATTAAATTTTGGTCAGTAATGTATAATTTTTCATGCATACGTTTTCGTGTTAAATAATACTAACACATACACATTCATCACACACACACGCTTTCATCACACACACTCACACACACACGCACACGCACGCACGCACGCACGCACACACGCACACACGCACATACAGACACACACACCACACACCACACACATAAATAATGGGCCGCTTAAGAGAAAAATCGCCCAGTGAACATTTATAGAAAATTTAATGGTATCAACTCTCAAATTGTAGAAAAAAACAAAAAAAAAATTAGTAAACAATTTAGTTAGAAAAATTGTTAAATAACAAAATATTCATATAGAAACAGATTTTAAAAATAAATCAATAATTTCATGTCTTTATTCAATATTCAAACAGTACCAATCTCTAGATAGTAAGTATTAATGGTTTATTTTTTATTAATGATTTATTCTATTCAAAATTTCATTTTCTAAATAAACCTTTAAAAAAATATCTATGTTGACTTTAAGTTGGAAATTGCGATTCAAATGACGTTATTTTTTCTGTAAAACTTTTGGTACTCTGGGAAAATTTATTTAACCTAAAGAAGCTATATAAGAATAGCTACTTTCATCCTAGCCTACCTTTCAACCACTTAAGGTCATATAGGGAGGGGCTATCTGCAGGTTTCCATTTTATTTTAAACATCCATGGCTAACATTTAATTTTCTGTTATTAATATATAGCACCATTTTTAGAAATGACGCACATAAATAATTTACTTAGGAATGCATTAGTCTACACCAGACTAATACACACCGTATTCCCCCACCTCTGCTCTATAGGTTGGCATGATGTCATCTTAGGGGATATGAGCTTTTACCTTTGTTTTTTTAGCTTAATTGTTCTTTTGTTCCTTTAGGGTTCGGCAAGGATGAGATTACTCCGATTTCTACCAAGTGGAAGCGGGAGTTCCTCAAGGTAGTGTGCTTGGACTTATCCTATTTATCCTGTACACTGCTGACATCCCTACCCATCTAAGTACCCTCTTAGCTCTATATGCGGACTACAAAGCTTTCCTATCCTCCCATCCTGATCCTAAAACTGCTTCTAAAAATCTACAAGATCACCTCAAAAAAATCAAACAATGGTGTGGCAATTGGAGAATAAAAATAAATGAAGAAAAATGCGTTCAAGTTAATTTCCAACTGCGGAAAAAAGACTTCCCAGAAATTGTGAAATTTTTAAATACTACATTCAAATTCCATTCGTTACCTTGGGTTCCATCTTGACTCACGACTTAAATGGGGAGAACATACTAAAATTAAAAGACAAGAACTCAATCGGCGATATGAACTTCTATACAGACTCTTGAATAAGAACTCCAATTTTACGATCGAAAACAAACTAATGCTCTACAGAACCTTATTACGATCAATCTGGACTTACGGAGTAGAAATCTGGGGTGCCGCCAAGCCTTCCAACATCCAAAGAATCTAGTCCTTTCAATCCAAAACCCTGAGAATAATTGAAAATGCTTTATCCTTGTCCACAGTAAACGTCCATATCATCCTAATCCACTAGTACAGACCATGTCTTCCAACTCCAACCCCTACAACCCTTCCCGTTGACTCAAAGGAAGATGGCCCCGTGACCTCCTGGGGACATAGCCTGTAAATAATTTGAGAGTGGTGTCATTGGTCACCTTCTCTACTTATGTGATTGACATTGTATGTCATTTTTTTAAATTTCATTGTAATCAAAATACAAAATGTTTTTTTTTTAATTTAACAGAATGTAATTAATAAATAAAAGTTTGTAATAATAAAAAAAATTATTCTTTTGGGCTTCTGAGTCCGTTTTAGTGGTTTATTATTATTATTTACACTTTTGTCAATGAATATAGGAAATCCGATAAGTTTAGTGAAAATATGGAGTGGGGTTTACGTGGCATGAAAAGGTCAAATATAAATATTCATCAACGACAAAAGTCAGGGATAACAATGCTTTGGACTAACTGTACAGGTTAATTCGCTATTTTATGCGGCTCATGAATGACAAACTTTCTTTTAATATATATATATATGTCTGCCTGTGTGTTGTGTGTATGTGCGTACGTATGTTTGTGTGTGTGCATGTGCATAGTATGAAGATAAATTTAATAATTGTCATGTGGAAAGTTCTTTTTATGAAAGGTAAATATTCACGTCTCTTCTTTTAGTTATAGCTACGTTATTTTTAACTAATATTACATAAAATAGGCATGACCTTTAAAATTTCTTTATATTTTTTTGAAGTCTTTTCTGGCTAAGGATATAATTNTAATGAAACATGACTAAATATATGGATGATAGTGTTTTTGTAGACGGAGGCAACCATTCCTTAATTTTTACAAAGAATTTATATTTTCCCTTAATGCAAAATAAATAATTATACTATGTTTTTTACACAGCAGTAAAAAGAAATGAGTCAATAAAAAAAAAATTAAGTTATATTTACTACAGTCGTATCGAATTTTACCACCCTGTTTAAATAGGGTGTGCACATGGTGGGCTATTTTTTTTACTTCAGTAAATTAGAGTTTTTTTTAGGATGGAACACCAGATTCTTTAAAACACAGAGTAGATCGTCAACCCCTGTCAAAAAAGAACTAGAGTTGACCAAGAATACTGCTGAGAATTGCTGGCCCATTTACGCGGACTCGTCCAGCTGAGACCAGTCTTGTAGACTCCTAACACTTGGTCCTTCCTCCTGCAGTGGATGGCCACTGACAAGAAACTGGTCAAAACTTGGCCCAGTTGACTATTAGCCCCAAACTCGCTCCTTTCGAGGAATATTTGGCACAAATTAAAAAAAAGAAGCAAATGACCGAATATAAACAGAACAAATTCATCAAACTTGAAAAATGTCACATATGACTGGCTGGATTTTACTATTAAGCAAAATATCTTTCAACCTATTTATCTGCTTAAACAGTACAAATAATCAAATATATTTTACAAGTTCACTTAAGGCCCAAATTCAAAAGAAGTCAACAGAAAGAAGAGCAAACTTCGGCAAGATGGAACACAGCTAGAACATTTAAATAGCTAAAAGTAAATGTTTACTTTGTACTTTTAAGCAAGAGAGATTAAGAAATAAGAAAACTTTTAAGAATTAAGATTAATAATTATAAGTAGGAATTAAGATTAAAAATTAGAATTAGGAATTAATCCTAATTAATTAGATCTCTAATTTTTGTTCTCATCTCTTCAAATAGAAAGAGTGGAGAAAGCCCTTTATATTTATGATTGCGTTCTTAAAAGTCTTTTTTAATATGCGTTTTTCGTAAATATATTATATAATGTAAATGTTGGAAAAATTAATTTTCTACCATAACAGAAATAATACTGTCATATGTATATATATATATATATATATATATATATGTGTGTGTATGTATATAATAAATAAGTGTATATCATATTGTAATACTTGAATTATAAAAACAAGGAGTTAGAAATCCCATTGTGTATCATTTAAGTAAATATAAATTGTATTTTTTAAAATTAAAATTTTAAATTTTGTTATTTAATTAATCTGTGTTGGAGATATGAAATAATTGTTTTTTTTTCTGCGCATAAACTGCTGAGGTCTTTGGCACTTCATGAAATAATTATTTTAAGAAACTTATAAGCATAATACTAAGCAAAAAACCCTTCACTCAGGGACTTCGTAATGTAAGCAGATTTTCTATATATAATTAAAGATGAGAGTAAAAATGGAAATATAGTGAATTATTAAGCTGGAGAGAATATTTTCTTAAATGGTTTAACCAATAATTACTAATAAGGACGTCCTCTCTCGTAAGCCCTGATGATGGCTTACAATGTAAGCCGAAACGTTGGTAGATAATTTTTTTAAAAATACATTTCTTTAAATTTGTATTTTTTTTTTTTTGGATCTACCTTGACCAAACACCAACTAAAATCATCTAATACTAATTACTAATTTAGCAACTTAAATGATATAATTGCTCTAGATTGTCCTGGAAAATCTCACACATAGTAGTTGCATTCATAATTTCTTCTTTAAGTGCATAAAAATTAGTAAGTTACATTTCACACCTATTATGTAAATAGGTTTGGAATGTAATTTACAAATAAAATAATAAAAATAAAATAAACTTCTTTATAACTCAGATAACATTGAAGATATTCCGATTATAAACTTTGGTCACCAAAAAACTCTCCCCTGAACCTCTTCTGATTTTAAACAGTATTTATTTCTAGGACTAGTATGAATAACCTCTATATAATAAAAAATCCGGAATTCGGTGATTATACTTTAAAATTAAGAGGACCTATCCGATAATCTAAAAAAAAAAAATCATTATTAAATATCTTTCTTTTTTATGTGTTTTTTAAAATGATTTAGAGTAAAAATGTTGAAATATTATATTCAGCACCTATCTTTTTTATGTTTTTAATTCTAATATTAACGAAATTCTTGAGATTTTAAATTGTGGCCCTATTCCATCCTAACGTACAAGCATATATATTCATAGAAACTTGTGCGTTAGTACCATGACGCGACTTATGAATAATTTTGGNATATATATATATATGTGTGTGTATGTATATAATAAATAAGTGTATATCATATTGTAATACTTGAATTATAAAAACAAGGAGTTAGAAATCCCATTGTGTATCATTTAAGTAAATATAAATTGTATTTTTTAAAATTAAAATTTTAAATTTTGTTATTTAATTAATCTGTGTTGGAGATATGAAATAATTGTTTTTTTTTCTGCGCATAAACTGCTGAGGTCTTTGGCACTTCATGAAATAATTATTTTAAGAAACTTATAAGCATAATACTAAGCAAAAAACCCTTCACTCAGGGACTTCGTAATGTAAGCAGATTTTCTATATATAATTAAAGATGAGAGTAAAAATGGAAATATAGTGAATTATTAAGCTGGAGAGAATATTTTCTTAAATGGTTTAACCAATAATTACTAATAAGGACGTCCTCTCTCGTAAGCCCTGATGATGGCTTACAATGTAAGCCGAAACGTTGGTAGATAATTTTTTTAAAAATACATTTCTTTAAATTTGTATTTTTTTTTTTTTGGATCTACCTTGACCAAACACCAACTAAAATCATCTAATACTAATTACTAATTTAGCAACTTAAATGATATAATTGCTCTAGATTGTCCTGGAAAATCTCACACATAGTAGTTGCATTCATAATTTCTTCTTTAAGTGCATAAAAATTAGTAAGTTACATTTCACACCTATTATGTAAATAGGTTTGGAATGTAATTTACAAATAAAATAATAAAAATAAAATAAACTTCTTTATAACTCAGATAACATTGAAGATATTCCGATTATAAACTTTGGTCGCCAAAAAACTCTCCCCTGAACCTCTTCTGATTTTAAACAGTATTTATTTCTAGGACTAGTATGAATAACCTCTATATAATAAAAAATCCGGAATTCGGTGATTATACTTTAAAATTAAGAGGACCTATCCGATAATCTAAAAAAAAAAAATCATTATTAAATATCTTTCTTTTTTATGTGTTTTTTAAAATGATTTAGAGTAAAAATGTTGAAATATTATATTCAGCACCTATCTTTTTTATGTTTTTAATTCTAATATTAACGAAATTCTTGAGATTTTAAATTGTGGCCCTATTCCATCCTAACGTACAAGCATATATATTCATAGAAACTTGTGCGTTAGTACCATGACGCGACTTATGAATAATTTTGGCAAGTCTTTACAGAACCAACATGTGGGAAAATAAAATACGGTCCGTTACAAATTTCATAAATAAAACAATAAATAAAGACCATATTTTATCTACCCCCTTATATGATCGGCGAAGATTTGCCTAAATTATTCATTAGTCACGAATATTTTATTTTCTTTACGGATTCCATCTTTTTAGATAGTAAATCTTTTGCAGAAAATGAATAAATAATTATAACCAATATAAATAACGATATTTTTCCATTAAAATAATTATTAGTTAATCCACTTATAATTATCTATATGCGACCGGTTTTTGTGCTATTTTATATCTGGCAATCACCCCATTCTGGACTACAGAAGTGAATGTATATGCTAAATAAAGAATGATAGTCAGGAAAAAATAACAATCTTATCATAGTCTTATTTTGATATGATGTGATTCATGACCAATTTTATTTAAGAAATTACGTTTTAATCACTAAAAACGTTCAAATCTAATTATGATAAAAAATGGTAAAATATAACAAAAGTGTGGTGTAACCATGTTTTTCACATCTTTGCCTAACCTTCGAAGGAAACCTTCATTTGTCTTACTTTATGAATCTTCTATTATTCAATTTTATCAGGACTAATAATTATTTTCAAATTTTTCATCACTAATAATCTGAATAATATTTTCAAATAATATCATAAAATGTAATAAAAAAGTTAATTTGAGGGATAATTTGTATTTAATGTCTCAAGAATATAAAACACGTTGTTAGAAACGTTGGGTATTCAGGTTTCATACCTTCAGACATGTGGGCAGGAACTTCCAAGCGATTGGTTCTCAAATAATGATTTTTCGAACTTATACTAAAAATCCTAGTCCCGCAACACGTCATATAGACCCATGGGGAAGTACATGTTGAGGATGTATTTATTCTCGACCCACGACACATTATCCGCCATGTACACATGCCATGGGGTCAGAAAACCGTTCTGGTCGGCTGGATTTTTTCCCCCCATTCAATGATGAACGGTTCCTTATTAGAGCTGGGACTTTTCTCAAGTCCTCTGTCATGAAAAACAAGGCCCAGAAAAAAATGTGCTGTGAGAATTGAACCCTTGATTCAGGAGTACA
Source organism: Oncopeltus fasciatus (assembly GCA_000696205.2). Taxonomy (NCBI): domain Eukaryota; kingdom Metazoa; phylum Arthropoda; class Insecta; order Hemiptera; family Lygaeidae; genus Oncopeltus; species Oncopeltus fasciatus. The sequence continues at coordinate 138,611 of KZ807994.1, forward strand.
GTACCTTATCCGCCAGAGACCACCGTGCTCCTAGTGAGAAATACTCACGAGAATACTCATGATTCATGATTGTACTCTAGTTGATCAAAGACATTATTCATTCAATAGGAATCGTTCACTTATGTGTTCCTTTCACCTTGACAGTAGCATAACTCCTCACCTAGAACCAGGTGTAGGCGGCCAGTTGAATAGCTATATGTGTAAAAATAGACAATAGCGAAAAGAATAATGAGTATTTTTTGGCGGTATCAAGTTTTTGGGACATTATTAAATCCGACATCCGAATAAGTTCCATTTACAGCTAGGTTAAATATAATGTCAATCATACTTAAGTTTTGCCTAACGCATTTGTTCTTGGCTCCTATCCTATCTTTTACGTCTAAAAGATCATGTTATGATTCTGAATTCCAAGACAAACGATTACAAGTAACTCTTAAAATTTTACACTCAATAAACAGTTATTCCAAATGTCATTGCCCGTCTATCTTTTTTTGTTTCGAAAATAGAGCGGATATTTGTGAGCTGATAGTCAATACGTCTTAATAAAGAGAAAGGCTATATTCATTAATAATATTATTAATAATATGAAATATTATTTGAAAATAATAAAAACATGTTCTAAATAAAATTTCTCAGTGAGGTCTCACTTGGTCTCACTACGAAGACCGAGCGGATGAGATGTCTAAGGCCAAGAGGAGGGTCATACGGTCGTCGTTATGTAACCACTATACTAATCTTTAAATCGTCTCAATGAGATTTAATCGCGAGGACTACCTTCACGGCTGGGGCATTTCGAGAATAGATTTCAGCGCCAATATTAACATGAACATAATAATGCATTCCATCATATATATAAATAATAAAAGAAAAATATAGTCATTCTATCTTAAACGTTTAAACATAACACTGCTTTCCTTGGGTGAGTTTTGGAAAATTCAATAAAAAACAAACATATATATATATATGTCTGCCTGTGTGTTGTGTGTATGTGCGTACGTATGTTTGTGTGTGTGCATGTGCATAGTATGAAGATAAATTTAATAATTGTCATGTGGAAAGTTCTTTTTATGAAAGGTAAATATTCACGTCTCTTCTTTTAGTTATAGCTACGTTATTTTTAACTAATATTACATAAAATAGGCATGACCTTTAAAATTTCTTTATATTTTTTTGAAGTCTTTTCTGGCTAAGGATATAATTTACTCAAAGGGTAGTTAGTCTTTCGCGTAAATAGGGCTTGTAAATATCTCGCATACATTATTTGCTCCAGTTGTTATTAGCAGACCTAATGTTTAACTCTGTAATTGATTCCTCCAGCTCTCCAGATATCTTCAATTCTGGGAAGAGGGTTTTGTATGTTCTCCAAACATTTGCATATGGTAATTTTGAAATTAGTATGTATTCCCAAGCACTCATCTACTTTTTAATACACTTGTAGTAGAAGGGGGAGAGAGAAATTGTTCTATCTATTTGACCTTATATAGTGTATCAGTTCATAATAAAATAACATATTAAATTTGAAAGGCTATGGTTATATATTTAAGAATTTCGGCAGAGCTAAATGAAGGAGAAATTTCATAAACTTACTTAGATCTTACTTACTAAATTGAAAAATGTCACAATGCTTGTGTGTGTGTGTGTGTTTATTAATGTTTTAGCGAATTTCGTTGTATTGTATAGATTAAGCTTTTCACAAGGCTGTACTTTTTTAAATTTTCTCTCACACGATTTAATATACACAGAATTTTTATGTATAAATGTGTGTGTATCTTGTGTAAAATGTAATTCTTTTGTATAAATAATTAATTAATGATTAATAGTTGAAGTAATATTATTTGGAATACAAATTAGTCAAGTATATGTATTCCATGAGTGGAGATTTGGTGTTCTGTAACCGACAGTACAATTTATAACAATACACATAGTTATTTTTGGACTTAGGTACTTGAGTATCTGAGTTTGGCACTTTACAAGTATTGAACAATACGCTAAAGAATCATTAACAAGATAACTCTTTCTGAAGTACACTTAACCTTTGAATAAATTATTTAGCTAAACTTCTAATTTTTATTTTTATTTTTTTTATAACCTTTATTTACATATTACACTCTGTTAAAAATAAATAAAAACATTTAAAAATAAATAGAACCATTAAAAATAAATAAAAACATAGTAAATAAAAACATTATAAATAAAAACATAAACTTCTAATTAGCGGAGTTCTTTTCGTAACAGTTGAAAATCAAGCCGAGTTTTCACCATTATTTTTCAAACTCAGTTTTTAGAAACAACAACTAGATATTTTTCCGGTCGACCTTTAGTTCAATGAGATCCTCTTAGTACTGAATGTAAAAAAAACTATACACTCATGAATTCGGAATAATTTCTCGCTTCTTTATCTATCTATTTAGAATATATATATATATATATATATATATATATTCACACGAAAAAAGTGAATGTCCCAT
>KZ807994.1:219635-264414 GCA_000696205.2 Oncopeltus fasciatus
GAATTATTAATTTATACTGTTAATATTAACCAACACGTTACTAGATACAAAATAAAGTAATTAATAATAAAGTTTTTATTATAAAAAAACAAAGCTTTTATGAAGTTATTTTAGAAGTTTGATGAAGATTTTTTGTACCTCTTTTGTATTTTCAAATCGCTTCTCTGCTAAGTTTCTTTATTGAGAAGAGCTCCAACTATTTGATACATATTAGTTGCTACTACATGTCTTGATACGTCAAATGGCCTCTATTTGTCCATTTATGATCAGAAGTCTTCCGTAAGATACAGAACCGCTGAAAATCCTTCGAAGGCTTTCAAACTGATGTGTCCTATCAAGTACATCTGTTTGACCAGAGTTATTCTGCATTTCTTAAACCTGTTTTCCGATTCTCAAGAATAACGAATTTCTTTCAGCTTATAAAAGCTCCTTTCCTAAGTGTAGATATAAAAGTGCCATCGAATCCACATCATCTCCTCGATAAATGTTTTAAAGTGTAAGAGAACATCTGTGCGATGAAGATCCTGACGATCAAATCACAGTGCTGATAAGCAGAGATTATTGCTATTTGAATCAGAATACCTGTGAGGATCCCCTCGTATACCTTGCAGAGGTACAGTTACCGCGTCAGCTGGGATATCTTATTTCAGCAACTAGTGTGTCACGTATACCTCAACTTCAGTAGGCTCTAAGCTCCTAGTGGGTTATCTATTAGATAATGACTTTGTATCAACAGCTGGAGTTTGGAATTTATAGGCAAAGGTGTTCACGTATCCATTCTTTTCTTATTTATTCTCTCTTGCTATTTAAAATAATTGTTTTGGTCGATCATCGGAAAAAAGTAAGCATCCTTCTCAATTGTAAAGTAAATTTATTAAATTTTAGCCAGAAATTGTACGTATATTTTTTTTTACAGAGCTGCTCAAAATTGGTATATGTGTTTGTTCTTCATTCAAAAAGAAAAAGTAACTTTATACATCAGAATCAAAATCAAATTCTAAAAAAAAAATCCACCATTACATACCTCATGCATAGCTTATGAATAAGCTTTTTCCATCAAAGTCTTAATATTAATATGAAACCATAATTTAAATAATTTCTTCTTGAAGAAAGTGATTTCTATCACTAATATGAATGTCCCAGTCCTCGACAGATAATAAATGCACTTGGGCTGTTAAATTCTCCAATCCACTATTTTGGTCTGAAATTTTCCTATATTCCGATAACTTCAATTTAATCTAATTGTATATTAGTTTTTCATTTATATGTTGTTACAAATTTCTTCCCCTTAATAACAGGCCTCCATTTATTAAAAAAATCACAAAAGAACTTCTCGCTTTGAGCCACTGACGATTTAGTAATTCGTTTAATGATTTACAAAAAGAAGCTGTATGAGCTAAAAATGATAACTTATATTTTTTATTTGTGTACACGAGGTATATATATAAATTATGAAATAATCATAGTGTTAGCTTTTCGTAAGTAGGATTTGTGAGAAAACGAAAAATCTTTTCAAAAATCACATCATGGAAGTAATGTGTAAAGTTAGATTTCTTTACTCGAAATTTCCTTTACCATTTCTGGTCTCCGATTGTTTATTAAACTATTTCACTTTCGGCAACTGAAGAACCGTCTTCAAGAGCTATAAAACTACTCTAATATAAAGAAATAATTCTGTTTCACTTACCAAGTTTATTTTAGAAGCTACAAAAATTCAATTACGAGTAGCTCCTAGTAATCTTTGGGTTGGTTTTCGAGCAGCCGAAAGTAATCGTATATAGGTATATCAGATTTTGATTAAGAAACCATGCAATTCAAATCAGTATCTTGATGTGGATTTTCAAAATGTTTTTTAAAATTTCGCACCGACATTTCATGATGATAATAAACACTCCTTAGTCGTTATTAAAATAATAAAAACAGTTCAAGAAAATAGTAAGGCCCAATAATTTTCCCACCAATGATTTTTGTTTGATCCATCTTAATCACCATATAAATTATTGCGTGAACGATTATCTTTTAGACATTTACTGAGAGGATTTTATTTTACTTTATTGACTGTTGCAAAATATTTGTATCTCTATGATAACACGAAGGTTGAACAACGGGTTTGTTATAAAAGTTCTCATGTGTTTGGCCTCAAAGAAATTTAAACTTTATTTATCATTAAATCTTCAAAATTAATTGATTATTAACTTTATACGCAATGAATGAGCAGAACTACAATCTTGCTGAGAGGTTGATTCCTTCCAGTTACATTCAGCAAGCTCTCAGCTCCAAGAAGAAGCGTGAAAGCTCAATTCGGGCTCTCATTGAACATAGAAAATGGCCTGAAGAAGGTTGGGATGACACAACAATCGAACTATTTCTTCAAGATCTAGCGCAAATGGATAGCAACAACTACATAGACGTGTGCAGTGTTGGCGAAAGGGAAGCGCGAATCGCTTCAAGTATCGTTGCGAAAAGACACTACAATTTCGGCCATGGCATCGGAAGATCTGGAGACATAGGGGAAGTGCAGCCTAGAGCAGCAGGTTCTAGTCTACTGACCAAGTTGACCAACGCATTGTTGCTGGACACCATAAGGTTCATGGGAGTGAAGAATTCTGCCGGGTGTTTCTGCGTTCCAATGGCTACAGGGATGAGCCTGGTCCTCTGCATGCTCACTATCAAGCAGCAGCGCCCTGGAGCTAAGTTTGTGCTGTGGTCCAGGATCGATCAAAAATCTTGCTTCAAATCCGTACTCACTGCAGGATTACAGCCAATCATAGTTGAGCCTTTGGTGAGTGGGGACGAGTTGAGGACAGATATTCAGGGAATGGAACAACAAATAGTCACTTTGGGTTCTAATAATATTGTGTGCGTCCTTTCCACGACTAGCTGTTTTGCTCCAAGGGCTTCAGATTCCTTAGAGCACATAGCAGTCCTTTGCGGTAAGCACAACATTCCTCACCTGGTAAATAATTCTTTCGGCCTACAGAGTGCACGGTTGATGCACATGATTCAAGAAGCAGCGAGAAAAGGAAGAGTTGATGCATTTGTACAGAGTGCGGATAAAAACTTCTTAGTACCCGTTGGCGGTGCAGTAATTTCAGGATTCGACATTGGGCTCCTTGAAAAGATTTCAAGAAATTATCCAGGCCGGGCATCCGCTAGTCCAATCGTGGATATTTTTGTCACTCTCCTAAATTTGGGAAGCAATGGATATAAAAATCTGATATATGAAAGAAAAGAAATATTCAAGTATCTTAAGGACGAACTGGGTAAAGTTGCAGCTAAACACGGAGAACGAATTTTAGACACAAAAAATAATCCAATCTCCATGGCAATGACCCTTTCTTCCTTGATTACTGACGGGGATAAAAAGAAAATATCCCTCATCGGGCCTATGTTGTACATGAGAGATGTTTCGGGCGCCAGGATCGTTTCCGGATTGGAGCACAAAGACTTGTCCAACTACAATTTTGTGGGTTGGGGTGCCCATCATTCGAGCCCGACATGCCCATACATCACGGCATCCGCTTGTCTTGGCATGACGAGGAAAGACGTGGACTACTTTGTCCAGCGTTTGGAGTCCACTCTGACGAAACTGAAATCGAAGGTCGGACCCATGAGTGCGGAGGAGATGCGAAGACCGATTTTGAATGGTGAGGAAGGAGACGCCAGTGGGAGACTCAATAGCGGTCTGCCGTTTAGTGGAAATAACTCACTGACAAGAAAGTGACTTGTATAGATCGAGCTATAATTTATTGGTTCTATCCTTCGAGAATATATGTTGCAGCAGATTCCAAAGAGAACTATAAAATATACCATTGCTATTGGTTTTCAACTTTAATATTTAATCACTATAACTTAATTTATTTCTTAACTTAATTCCCTTTATATTCATACTTTTTTTTTAAATGTATTTCTCAACATTTGACTTATGCAGCAAATTAGACATTAGAAAAAATGACCCCGACAAAATACAAATTGCTAAAATTATTAATAAAATTTTTTTAATCCTTTTTGTCATCAAAATAATTTTCCGAGGAAATATTTTTGCTGTTCATGTAGTTATTACTTCAATAGATTCCTCTGCAGCTGAATTTACAAAATATTTGAAGTATTCTCAGTGTATGCTAGGGAAATATTAGATATTTAGAATAGTTGGCAAATAATCTTTTAAAAAAATACACTTTTTTTTTTTTTTTTTTTTTTGGATCTACCGAACCCCAACTAAAACATCTAATAATTAGATATTTATAAATTATGAAATATATGTACTTCAAAGTTCTTTTATAAATTTATAATATTTATGTGTTACCTGTTCTTTGTGTTGGTGATATTAATGAACAAAATACATAATAGAAGTCCTTAAAAAAATTTTTTTTTCTTTAAAATAATATTTGCATAAGTCAGAAACTTTCGGACCTTTTTTATGGAATGGAACCAGTAATTATTTATATCAACATATTTTTATGTTTTTAATAGTGATAGGAATTAGCGATTAATGACATAATATTGCGTAACTAGTGGCATACATGTATTTAGAGAGTTTCTGTATAGAATTCTAAGATGTAAAATTTTACGAGGAGAAGTTAGTCAGGGATTTGGTTACATTTTAGATTACAAATCACCTAGATTCTTATCAAGTGGTCTTATCAAGAGACCTTATTCCTCCAGGCCTAATTCCTGACTCCTGATTGACCTGTGTGTCCAGGTACCATCGAGTTGACGGGTCTATTAGTCAAGAGTCAAGAGCCCCACACTCAGATCATTCGTCAATACGTCTTTTGAATTATTTATATGGCTAACGAGGTGTAAATATATTAAAATAATAGTGCAATTATTGGCTTTCATTTTCAAGAACCTCACGATCATTAAAATCATATTAAATACATTTAACTTGATTTAGATCCACGAAATATTTTTCTGTTAAATAAGAAAACATTAACCATGTAAAGTAGCTTTATTTCGCAAGACATTTACGTGGATGTGTTTAAAAATACTTTAATTGAATTTACATACCCTAAAAGGAGTATAATTAATAAGAACAATTATCATTAACATTATTTATCATTGTTAAAACAAATTTTTTTTTGAGTCCAATCGAAATTGATAATTTCATAATTATTTTACGTTTTTGATTTTACTTCCTTCTTTCAATTTTAACTGTTTAATAATATAAGAGAACTGGAAAAAATCAATAATTTCGAGAAAGAGAAAAAAAGCTAAACTCTAGGTACTCTTTGTCATTATCAGATTAGGTCTAGGACAAGAGATTAATTTTTAGTAGTAGGCACTGCGGGTTCGAGTCTCTCACTGGGTAATATTTAATGGCTAATAAAAGCCTGCCCAAAGTCATGGATGTTTATGACAGGGTAGAAAACTGTTGTTAGTTTCTACTTCAATCATCCTAAGAAGCTGTGTGAGAGATAAAAAAAAAATGAAAAACTTCTACAGTGATCTTGTCGCTCCCAGGCTTATATTCAATTCGTTTTAATGATTAAATATAGTGGATATTTAAATTAACATGAGATCAATGTTTTTTTTTTTCATTTTCTTTTTGGTGTATTGATTGCTTCGGATATCTCCTAACCCGAAGTTAGGTACTTTATTAAGATACCTAAAGAAAGATGAAAAATTTAAAGTAGAGATAACTCACAAGTGATAACAAGACCACCAGAGACATATTTGTCTCGTTCTGTGTATATTCACTTACACCCACACCCACCTATTCCACCCACTACCCACAAACACACGCTTTTTCCCAGGCTATAAGGAGAGATATATCATTTGATTTATCTTCTTCTTCTCCACCAACCGGTTCAGCCCTCTGATGTCGACGTAGTTCGCTTTTTCCTGCCGGTACCCTTCGATGATGACTGAAAACCTTCCCCAAATAAAAAAATGTCGAGAAGCAGTGGATACCGATGACCTGGACAATGTTTGAAAAGACTGAACACTCGATCCTAGACTACCGGAGACGAAAGCAGCTGAAGTGGTCTGACTGGCTGGGGTGTAGAGCCAGTCATACACAATTGTAAGGAACAATGGGATCCAGGTCTCGCAATCCTGGCGCTGTGGGTCCGAATCCCGCCCAGGTCAAGCTTTTATCGATAAAAGCTTGTCTTGAGCTTTGGATGTTTAGAATGGAATTGAAACCCCCCAAGTGGTTAAAAGGAAGGCTAACACTTTTTATTAAAAATTTATTTGGGTTTCCGGTCTTGAGAAAATCTGCCTGAAAGAAAAGAAACTAATTGAATTGGAATGAGGTTTTGCTACACCCTTCCCGCAATTGACATTGTTTGCGCGGCTTCGTTGAAGCACCATCTGTTAAAACAGAAAATCATATAGTCTGTCATTTAGCAAAGCATGTATTTGTTAAAATATATTTACAATGCCTGTCTGCGATCACTGTTTAGGAATAAAAACAAAATTAATTTTCATTAATCTATGCGAAATCCTAAAAAAAATTCCACTATTAAATACCTCATACATAGGTTATGAATTTATCACCAAAGTCTGAATATTAATATGAAATCATAATTAAATTAATTTCTTCCTGAAGAAAGTGATTGCTATCACTAATATGAATGTCCCAGTCCTCGACAGATAATAAATGCACTTGGGCTGTTAAATTCTCCAATCCACTATTTTGGTCTAAAATTTTCCTATATTCCGATAACTTCAATTTAATCTAATTGTATATTAGTTTTTCATTTATATGTTGTTACAAATTTCTTCCCCTTAATAACAGGCCTCCATTTATTAAAAAAATCACAAAAGAACTTCTCGCTTTGAGCCACTGACGATTTAGTAATTCGTTTAATGATTTACAAAAAGAAGCTGTATGAGCTAAAAATGATAACTTATATTTTTTATTTGTGTACACGAGGGATATATATAAATTATGAAATAATCATAGTGTTAGCTTTTCATAAATAGGATTTGTGAGAAAACGAATTATTATTAATTTTCATTAATAGCAGCTTATGTTTCAGATGAGAGAAATTTCCTTTTTAGCTGTTAAAATTTTCTAGATTTTCAAAGAATCATGAGTAAGTATAAATGTGCCACAGTAACATTATTCTGTTTATTGTTAATTGTTCATAGATATAAAATATTAAGTACTTAGTTGTAATTATAAATTAATTAAAATTTAAAACGTTAAATGCGGAGAAGATTGTCAGAAATTGGGTCTCGGGAGCTGAAGAATTAAAATGTAATTTGTAACCAAAAAAGTTTTATTTTGGGCGAATTTTTCGGCCTATATTTTAGGTCATCGTCAGATTAGACCATCAGGGCTGAGTATGAAAAAAAAACATAAAAAAATATATCTAATCATGTCTATATGTCATGTGTATGAATAAATAAATTATATGATATATAGACATTTCTATATTACTTTTGTATGTCTTTTTTCACATTCAACCCTCATGAAGGCCTGAAACGTTGGCTAGTATAAAAACTTTTTTGGTTAGAAATTTGATTTTAACTTCAACTTACCAAAATCTTTAACTACCAATACGGAATTCTTCAGAATCCTCTCCTTATAAAACTCGACATCCAGCAAGTTACCTCCAAATTAATACGTTAAAATTTGAAAGATTTATATAATCTAAATTCCATGTGATATATTAAAAGTGTTATTGTTTGTTTATTGCTAAATATAGAAGTGAGAGTTGTTTTTAAACATAAATAAAATCACGTGGGAAATATATCAATAAAGCAATATTTGACTTTCCTAAAAATATCAGTTATTTTGAGATTGTCACCCACGATACATTTTAAGCTTGAATTACTTTATTCTCGTACAAAAATGTATTTCATTAAACGTTGTCCCTCTTAGTTTTTTCTTCAGTATTGAATTCGTTTTATTAATGAAATATTGAACTTTTTTTTTTTTTAATTTTGATGAATTCACAAAACCTGTAAAACATCGTAATGACATATTGCCTTCGTCAAATACAAGGGCCTGACATTCGCCTAAAATATTAACTTTCTTAGATGGCGGAATACATTTTTACTAAATAGTATTACTCATATATGCTTATATAATCAGTGCTGTCACTGATATCATTGATATGCCTTCAATTGAATCTGTTAAGTTAGCAAAAGTTTTAACACACAAGCTATCAGGGTTAATGAAAGAGAGTTTAATAATTTAACCCTTACAAATTAGTTGTAAATCAGCTTTTCGTTTATTATAAATATTGTAGAAAATAACGTACTTTCATTAATGAGAAAGAAAGGTGGATATGTTAAGAGAGAGATTTTGCGGATAAACGCGGATATAGAGAGATATTCGCTCATTCATATGATTCACTTCTACAATTAAGTTCTCCCATCGGAAACTGTAGCTAAACGGAGTATATGTCAATAACTTATAGTAGAGTTACGTTAAGAAACATAAACAATCTTGTTATATTAATTCCAACTTAATTTTTAAAAACAAGATGGCCTAACACAAAACTTGAAGCCCTGTAAATCTATTATATAAAATTATGAAGTTTAGATATGTAATATTTCTATTGTCCGAACGATTGTCGGAATACAGATTTTCAATAGCAAATCACATCCCAACCCAACAATAATTTTTAAAAAATTTCTTTTCTAAAGGCAGGTATCTATTATTTGATATATTCTCAAGTGCTCTGTGAGAGGAATTCGTTAATTATTATAGGATTCCTTTATAATAATTTAGCTTCATGGCGGTTATAGTAACCAACTCTAATTGTTATTCAAAAGGAGAGTTTGTTGACCGTAGATATTATTCTTAGATGATTTTAGTTGGGGTTCGGTCAAGGTTACCCTGACCAAACCCCAACTAAAATCATCTAAGAGTCTTATTGTTATTGTTCGATCACATACTTCAAAATGCCAACAAAAGAATCCTACAAACAGATAGTCTCATTTGAGCCGTCTGGTTTCACTGCAGGAGGTTTAATATAGGTACTTTTTCCACCTAAATATAAGGTTGCAATTTCAATTTTGCCATTTTTGGGTTGCCCCCAATTGAGACCTACCAAAATACGTTGGCGTACAGTAAGAAAATGATTATATAACCCTTTTCCGGATCTTCTTCATTTCTCTTGTCAACTGTACAATAATGAATGCCAGCTGTGAATAGCAAATGCATCTTCTATCTTAGTGAACACAAAATGATTGGTGAATAATAATGCTCGCTCTATCGATAGAGGCTTCATACGATGTCAGAGATACTGAGTCCGCATTGCACCACTCTCAAATCGGAGCTACCCTTGAAACGAAGGGATGAACAGGTACCAGGGGATCTCTCACGGCTATTCATAAGTTGCGGGAAGGGATGGGTACACTCGAAATCCTTGTGGGCCAAGTCCTTGAGTGGAGAGCGAACAATGCTAAGAACCCTTCTCTCAGGAATATCCCGGGCAATTCACCCTCCCTTCCCCTCACCACAGAGGCAACTTCACATATGTAAGATATAATTAAGTAGTTTAGGCGGGCCTAGAACTAACAAAAGGCACCGCAGGTGAAAGTCTACTAACACTAAATTTAGAGTGGCTAGTAAGAGCACCTCTCTTATAAATGTAGGTCTATCTATACATTCTGAGACATCATGCCTAAGTTTAATAGACCTTGAACGGTTGCAGTTTTTTCATAGAAAAAAAAAACCCTAAACTCTTTCATAAGTAAATAAATTCTATCAAGAGTTTTCAAATGATAAATTTGTTGAAATGAAAATTATATTTGTGTATGTGCACTCTTTTAACAGATTGAGCTCGTTAACAATTGAAATCGGCCAAGAAAAGGACCAAAAGTTACAAAAATATATTGAATATAAAAGGATTAAATATAATTTTCAGATTAAATTTACATTAAATTTCGCGAAAAATGAATACGAAAAAATGTTTAAAAGTGTAAGTTTGAATGTTGTTTGGTCCTTCTTTTTATAAAAAAAATAAACCAAATTCTGTATTTAGATATTCTATTGTAAATCAAACAATAAATCAATTTTTTGCTAGCATTTTAGGAGGATTAGAGGGAGTTGAGTGGATATGGAACATATGTTATTATATTAGTGTTACGTAAAACTATATTAAGCATTAAAGTTTTCTAATGAAATTTGTTACATTTATAACTAACTCTTATCATTATCAAGTATGTTAATTTATAACATTTTACGAAAGATACTTTTTAGGGAAAATATTTACGAATGTTGTTACTAAGAAAGATAAGTCTTACTATCGCTTTTGTTCGTGGACTGACTGGGACGGTTGCAAGCTCAAATTAGTCATTTTCTCTTGTCAATTTACATTTGAGACGCTGAATTTTCTCAAGGAAAACATTTGATCTTCCACTGAATATATTTAAATTTTAAAGTGGAAATGTGAGGTGCTACTCTCCATTAAGAATCAAAATATATAAAGCATAAGTTTTATATTAACGATAAATAGCATTAATAGTATTTTACTATACTTTTATACATAATGATATAGGATATTATTTCATAGTCGCTTTAATTGCTTTCTCGTGTCCTTATTCATAGATGGCTGGTTTTCGTAGTGTAAGTGTGTTTATTTTTTAAGTTTTACTGAAGATTTAAAATAAAATTGATTTATTGAGTAGAATAATTTGTAAAAAAAAAAAAAAAAAAAAAAGCTTAAGAGATAACTTTTTCTTCTTTTTTAAATTCCTGAGTATTTCATAAATATATTTCCCTCTGCGTCGAAATCCTCTCCGTGGAGTCAATAACCTGTAAATTGAGGAAACTTTTGAAAACTGTTATTACGAACTGAAAATAAAACAATGATGAATGGCAGGGACTGTAAGGAAAACTTAGTGACTTGGCACCTCCCATTCTCTCCCTGCCCAGTGTCGAACTTTCTCCCTTCCTATCCTGGCACCAAAGGACTCCTACCCCCTGAAGAAGTCATATTGGATTCAGTCAGATGAAGGGGCATTTATCAGTACATCCAGCTAAGGGCCTTTCTTACACTTAGATTATTAGGGGGTGGGGGGGGGGATGTATGCGGGAAATAAATCTTAAACTAAATATTACACATTTTTCTTATTATTATGGCGTGTCGCCTCCCTCTCATTGTAGGGGAAGGTTTTTTTTTTCTATTGGTTGCCACTCTATTTATAACAACTATGTTAACTCTTCTCAAAGAACAGATTTCGCTTTATGTGCTGTGGGCTCTCCTCCCACACTTTGGGAGTGGGAGTAGAGCCCACAGCACATGCGGTAACCCGGGAACCACATACTTCTCCGAACCTATTCTCAAGAATAGTATAGAGAACTTACTGTTTAAATTACAAAATTAAGTAATGATCTACCAATTATTCCCAAAACACAAAGATATTGTCGATTTTCAAATTTTACTTCAAACCCTCTCTTCCACTCGTCCAATTCTCACCGATAATGAGCTCATTTAATTATTGTACCCAATTTAAATGACATATATTTTAAATATTTGGTCCCGCCGAACTCTCGGAGTTGTATTCTTCGAATGTATTTTTTATATCATTCATATTCAACGGCACTTTTCATAACTCTAGCAATAGCGAGATAAATTACTATTTATCAATTTAGTCTTTTTGAAAGTCTTCAATTTTTTCCAAATAATAAACAATTATGCGCAGTATAAATAGTGCAAACACACACACACTATATATATATATAAATGTCGTAAGCCCCATAAGACACACAATCTTTGGAGTAATGAAGCTCTGACGAGACTAGCTTGTTTTCTATANAGCACTCGCGGCTGCGATATATAGCAATCTAGAACAAGTGGGATAGATAGTGCAGTGCACAAACAAAAATAAAAAAGTCACAAGGAGTAAAATTTCTCGCCCTTCGTCGGTGAGGAGTGAAGAGATACTAGGGTATAGGATAGTTTTGCTCTCTCTCCCACCTGTTCTTGATTGCTTTATATATATATATATATATATATATATATATGCATGTGTGTGTGTATGTATATACACACGTCGGTCGGTATTTTTTGTTAAAGAAGGTGACAACCGTCATGCTAACAACCTCATCTAATCTTGGAGGAAAAAAATATATATGTATATGTAAATATATAAACATGCTTTATATTTATCTTACCGGTAAACGTGAGGATGTTAATTCATTTTCCATAATTCTTCAAAATGGAACATTTCACCCAGACATTGGCTAAGGAATAATTGCCCGTGGAGTAAAGGTTAGCGTTCGTGACTCGCATGCATAACGATCATGGTTCGTATCCCGGTGCCCCTGTCCTTTTTTTTTTTTCTTCAACACTTTAGTGGTAGAGCTATTGTACCAGCGGAGGATTAGAATGATCCTTTCTAAAGGAGGACCTCCCCCCTCCCACACCTCCTCATAAGTGGTGGACTCCGTCAGTCTACAGATAACAACTCATTTAAGGTAGCAAACCCCTACAGATAATCTTATGCAATCCAAGAGGTAGTCAGCAAGACGATCACCCTTCTTGAAAAAAGGGTGATATAATACCTACGTCTAAATAGGTATCTCATGAGACGGATTTATAAAGTCATTAGAATTTTATATATATTTATTCATAATATCTACTAGGTAGGGTTGAAGAAGATTCTAAGTAATTTAAGAGATAATTTAAATAGTCACATTTTTAAAAATAAATTCATTGAAATAAGACTTCCTGTAGTCTTGTTGTAAAATTAATTTCTGTTATGGTTAATTTTTATTGTTGTGTGTGGTGTCACTGGTTACCTCCTCTCCTCATGCGACTTTCATTAATGTCATTTATTTTCTATTATACATTGTTATCAAATCACAAAATGTTTTTATTTAATTTTAACAGAATGTAATATATAAATAAAGGTTATATAACAAAAAAAAAATTTATTGATAAAAGTCATTTATTTTTCTGGTATGGCCTTCTGATTCTATTTTTGGTTCCAGATGATTAGCGCAAGTATGAAAATAATACTTTATTCAAGAAAACATTATCTGTTATGGGTTTATCAATTACTATAGCTCCGTATAAAAAACTTCGCGTAATTTTGTGTAATCTAAAAGTTGATAAGCAAACCTTTTAGTTCATTTATTTTCCTTGAAACATGTAAATTTAAATATTTTAAATTAATCTTACCCCAAAGAAGAGAAAATATATTCTAGAATGNTATATATATATATATATATATATATATATATATATATATATATATATATATATATATATATATATATCTTCTTCAGGTGCAAAATTAAAAAGTTAATAGTTACTTCTAAGCCTTTTACTTTTAAATTCATTATTAATTTACTTTTCTGTGTATGAATGGATGTATTTAAATTTATATTTAAATATAAAATTGTAAGAATGTTAAAATTTTCTATTTTAAACTAATATTAAAATGAATTATATTATAGTACGGTTAAGTTGTGAAAGTAAATTTATTGTTTTATTAAATCCTTATTTTTGATTTGCTGTTATCGCGTTTAATATTGACACTTCTTTAGAAGTTTAAACTATAGATTGTTTTAAAAAAATTAGTAGTTGCAAGTAAACGTAGAAACCTACAGTCAGTTTTGACTTAATTTTGGTGGTGGAAGGTTCCAATTTTAATCTATAAATACTGTTGTTTTTTAAAATTTATATTTTATGCTCATTAATGGGCATTAATATATGACGAAAATTAGCAGAGCAAAATTAAGTCTTAAATAAAATAATGGTTTAACATATTTTAACCATTTGTCTAGAATATGATTAAAAGGTCAGGAGTGAAGAAAAAATTAAAATGAATATTATTATTTTATAAAACAGAGACTATTCATAAGAATGACTGATTTTAAATTAATATATTGGTAGTTTTATTAACCAAAATAGAAGTATTAATGAAAAATTGGGTTGCTATTAATGTAGTAGTGAAAACTTGGTAAACTCAATAGTTGTCCTTGGGGTTATGACGTCAAAAATTGAAATTGCCGGCTTAACAGTGATCGATATTGGGGCGATTCTACTCCTGTCTGAGGTTTGACGTGAATCAAGAGCACGACTGGAAGAATTGGGGCTGGATGGGGGGGGGGGGGGCAAATGAAAGTCAAATAATAATAGAAAACCGATTGGAGGATTTCCCTGGGAAATTCGTTCCCTCTTGATGTCGTCTCAAGAATGACTCGCACCCTTAGATCGCGCCCTTCCTTCGGACGACTGAATGTAAATGATGAGAGGTTTTCACACTGCTCCCTTCCCCTCCCCCCCCAAAGCACAGTATAATTCCAGCTAGGGGTTAATTATCACCCTTTTGTGCGTGCTTTGAAAAGTTCACGGTCAGGAATCAGGAATGTCAGTCAGAATTCAATATAAGTACAAAATTGAAATTAAGTGTCTGATTCACGAATTGAGTGGCTCTCTGTGAAGATTAGGATCTTGGCTTTGGCAGTAAATTAATCGGAAAATCCTAGTAAATAGTTGCTCTCCAGAAAAATGCGGTCCTTAATGTCTACCTTGAAGTATTTCAATAACGAATTGAGACTTGAAAAAGGTGGCTATGAAAACTTCATCGATGCAATCCAAGCAAAGCGAGAGATAATTTGTTATAATAAATAAGTACACCTTGTAATTATAGATAACAACCGTACCTACTACCCCTACTAACAGAAATAAATAGACAGGAAATATAAACTACTTTCAGCTAATTAACAAATATGTACAAATCAATTACATTTAATTGAATTGGTTATTTATATAGAGGCATCTAGGGGAACTAGCTATATTGTCTGCACTTACCAGTTACTATCACTCAACATTTCAATGTTACTGGCTTTGCAAAGGCCAAGACCAGCCCGACGCCCTGAGACACGCGATCTGACACAGCAACTGATACTGATTAACACTAACTGAATTTCAAAAGAATATGTGTAGTTAGAGGGGTAGTCTATTTTTCATTTAAAATTTTTTCAAATAAGTTGCAGTAATATTTTAATTGTAACTAAAGCTAGGGGAAGGGCAATAAGGCTATTTGTAGGAAAACATTGATCTTATTTTACTCATTATTAAGATAAGTCTTATATTACTTATAAAACTTGTACTGTACAACTATCTACCGATACTAACTTAAATAAACTAAAATGACGAAGAAAAGGTACTTCAAAACAAGAGGACATAACCAAAAAATATAGATTTTGCTTATTTAACCTAATATTTAAATATCATATTTGGTTACATTTAAATAAACAGATATTTAAATACCATAATCAAATATTTTTAAATATATAGATATTAAGTCANTATATATATATGTATGATTTTAATTTTGAAAATGATGAAACCAAATTAGTCTGTTAGACTTTCTCCCATAATGATTTCGGTAATCGCTGAAATCGGTTGGATTGAAGAGGAGTTGTAGAAGGTGACCAAAATTTAAAATCTTAATATATTAGTTTCATTAGTATTAAAGAAAAATTTACATAAATGTGTTAAAAAATAATTTTATATCATTAATGTTTTATAATGTTTTTAGGAGGTGGCCAAGTTAAATCAGGTGTCAGTTTTCTTCAAATGACAGTGGCAAAATTGTTGCTGATTGAAAAGCCATTCCACATTAAGTAGTCTTTTTTTTTGTGGTACTTAAACATTAAGAATGAAACAATGAAGTGATACTAGAATATTGCAAGTGAAGATCTAAATCAAGTGTATTACAATAGATGATCCATGAGTATTATGTAGTAATAAGAATGGGGATGGAATATATGTTTGTGTCGATACCCCCTCCCCTCCATCACTATCTTCCCCTGATCCCCATTTCAACCGTTAACGAACTCTCATTCGGAGGCAGCATTTCAACAGAACGAGTATTGATTGCTAAGCTAGATCGTTAATCGTGCGCGTATATGTTTCAGCACGCGTTAAGAAGTGTGAGTGCGTCTTTGTGGACAATTACACATAAATACTTTGCTTTTTGCTCTGAGGATAGACTAAATTATTTATTAAAAAAAAAAATAAAACAAATAGGTGAACATCGCTTTGCCGGAAGAAGGGGCCCATCGACCCCAGTCCTATGAAAGACTGATTTCTTCTAAGCCTATAAACAGTCTATTAGGTTGTATTATTCGTAATAGAAATTATATACCACATTAAGGGAAATTAATTTGTTTTGTATCAGAAGTATGTTAAAGTTTAGCGGTGGATAGCTAAAATGTTTATTTAAAAACTACAGCTCTTTCTTTAAGATGAAGAGTATGTCCCCAGTGGTGGTGGTGGAACTCTGAAGGACCTCTTGTATGCTTACACCGCGGATATAGGGAGGATGCCTTCGGACCAGGAAAACGACCAGACGTCACAGTCACGTAGCCTCCGACTGATCACCATATCGTTCGGTAGGGGTTGTAAGAATAATGTAAGCAAAAGAAAACAGCTATCGAGTATGCGTAAACAGGCTGCCTCCTCCCCTCCGTCTTTATTTTCTCTGAATACACAAAGCCCTACAATAAGTCCTCCCTCGCCCTTCGGGGAGGGGAAGGGCCGTGTATTGTCCCACATGAGACTCCTTTTGTGTCAGCAGTGTATACAGCTTCAGCGGTCAACGTACTCCAAGACGCGGTCCCGTTCTGCTGCTGACCTTGCAATACACCGCCTTTCAAAATCGACAGCTTCTTTTATTCAAGACTATTTCAATATGTTTTGTATTATTTATTCCTCTGTAGTGAGATACACCTATAAAAAGCCAATTTCCCACAACCTTACTCCCTCGCTCTACTCTTTTGCTAATTTTCTATTTTAAAAACTCACTATATGTAGAAATTAGTTTAGGAATCAAATTCAATTCCATTATTTCAGGAACTTCCCCAATTTTTCTTCTATTTTATCGCTTTATTAGTTTATTTGAGAAATTTCTTTCTTAATAGGTTTTTGGTCTGGTTATTTTTCGTTTCTGCCTTTTTTGCTGAGCACTCCCACTTCAATATTTTATCTTTCGTCCCTTCCATTATTCCTTCATTCTTTTTCCAGACGGTTTCTTTCTATCCTCCGACCATTTGGTCCCGGGTTTCTTTCTGAACCATTCCTGGAACTATCTCATACGGAAGATCATTTCTCTTAAAATCTCCTTTTCCACAGTTCCTTTTTCTATTCCATTCGTAATCTTTCTTCAACTCTTGTGCCGAATTTTTCTTTGACGCATTTCACCCCGAGATAGTTGAATATATATCTTTCTTTGTTTATCTGGGATCACCCATTCGCAAAAAATACATAAAAGAAAACCTCCTTTTTATATTCTTTGGTCTCCCCTCTCCGCGCAGTGCTTCACAAATTTGTAAGCATATATGCTGTTCTTTCTTTTTTTTCTTTTCTTTTTGGCGCATTACCTAGAAATGTAGTTAATGAGATTTCCACATAACAGAATTTGTTTTAGACATTTATTAATGCTGAGTTTGTTAATTCTTAAAATCGGTCGGTGGGATAGAGAGTGCAGTGCACACACACAAAGAAAATATCACAAGGAGTAACATTTTCGGTGAGAAGTGAAGAGATACTAGCTTCTTAACACTTCTCACTGACGAAGGGCGAGAGATCACCGAAAACTTTGCTTCTTGCGATATTTTCTTTTTGTGTATGGACTGCACTCTCTATCCTACTATACCATCAAGAACAGGTGGGATAGAGAGTGCAGTGCACACACACAAAGAAAATATCACAAGGAGTAACATTTTCGGTGACAAGTGAAGAGATACTAGCTTCTTAACACTTCTCACTGACAAAGGGCGAGAGATCACCGAAAACTTTGCTTCTTGCGATATTTTCTTTTTGTGTATGGACTGCACTCTCTATCCCACTATATATAAATATATATANCAACAACTTGACACGGTCCAACCCGGAAGAAGAAACGGTAAATAAATAATAATAATATTCAATATGTAATAATAATAATAATGCCACTAAGTGAAGTACCATTATTTGTACGATAAGATCACT
Source organism: Oncopeltus fasciatus (assembly GCA_000696205.2). NCBI lineage: Eukaryota > Metazoa > Arthropoda > Insecta > Hemiptera > Lygaeidae > Oncopeltus > Oncopeltus fasciatus. Next base: position 237,551 of record KZ807994.1, read on the forward strand.
GTGCTTGATGAATCTACATAATAATGAAAATACATACGTAAAAATCTTAAATATTAAGAGATCTTTAACTTTCAGGCACAGAGGAAAGTTTAAAGAGAAAATATATATTTTTTACTTTAAAATTAATAACTCGAGATTTATCTAACATAATTTGGGATTGCCTCAATAATATTATGTTGCAGTAGAAATTTATATAGAGCTAAACGTGCAACGTAATCAATTCGAAGACACAGCAATTAACTAATATATATTTAAATCTCATTTCTAATATTTCCATCTCCACCTTCTCTCACTCTGTGCTCTAACTTTATCTCTATTTTCCTTTACTTAATTGGGACACCTTTCTTAAAGAATGCTTACTCACTTCGAGGAAACTTCCAGTAATTTTTTCATTTCAAAACCCTCTATATATGCATATAATAGTATTAATTTCTACTAAATTTCTATCTAAAGGCTTTTACTTTAAAACTTACTGAAGATGAGTTCATATATATATTGCCTATTACAGTGTCGTGTTTCTAGAACGTTATCTTGATTTATTTTGGTTTTGTTTACTTTTTCATACCCATAACAGGATTAGGTAGATCTTTGTAACAAAAATGATTTTAAAATAACTTATCATAAAAAATGTAAAAAATATACAAAAATTATTTGTTTTTTGCTTATTTTAAATTAATTAGTAATCTGCTAAGGTTAAAGTTTAAATTTTTCATAACATTAAATACATAATACACAATTTAAATCATTCCATCGTTAATCACGCAGTCACAATTTTTTGCTTTTTATTTTTATGGATATTTTTACTATTTTGTTTTTCATATAAGTAAGGTAATTGGTTTGCTAATTTAAACATCTCAGAATATTCAAATGACATTTTAAATGATTTTGGATACATCTTACTGTATACGGCGCCAAAATCGTTTTGTAGATGTAGCTGAGTATTTATACTTTAAAAAGAAAATTTTAACACTCTCTTTCAAATGTAATGTTTCAAAAATAATTCAAAGAGGTTTCGAGGAATTTCTCCGTGTGACTGAACCCGTACACATTAAAGTTTTTCTAAGGTTTTTAAAAACTGGAAAAGATCCACATTCCAGCTTTGTGTATTTTCGGTCTAGCAAGGGTGGAAGGATGTTTTTTAACACGAACAAATACAAATACAAATAAATAAAACAAACCACCCCCAGGGATGGAATGAGGTACTTCTCTCCGATCCGATTCCCAGTTGGGCAATTAATTATACACTTGAGCTAAATATAAATACAAAAAGGTCATCTCCTATTTTTGGTATTCATTTGGTATTTTATTCCTACCTATAAATTTATTCTCTTTACATTGAAATTTACGTTGAATTTGTTTTTAAAATAGCTGTAGTTAAATTAATTTTTCTGCTTATTTTATTTTCTATTTTTTGGCTTTGAGAAAATATTGTCGTATTCAAAGTCTATAGAATTGCATGAGTAATAAACATGGAAAAATAATTTGTTAACAGCTTTTGTATTACAAGTATAACGAACAATTGAAAATCCTTTTGTTTCTACGAAAATATTTGGAAATAACATATTTGTCTACAATATATGACATTCTATCTATACAAATTTGAGGTTGATAAGTGGACGGCCTCTACTTCTTGACCCGTGCTGAATAATTCACATGAAAATGGTCTTCTTGTTCGAGAGACTTCTCGTGTTTATGTAGAACGATATGTCACAGCTGGGGTATCGTGCAGAGGGACGAGGGGGAAAATGGCCTAATTGGCACTTAATAAATTCAACAGAAACACAGCCCAGCTTTTATCGGCTTCTTTAGGAACCGTGCAGATACTTCATAAGACATTCATGGCACAAGCCAGCACGGGCAGTCTAGTGTAGACGGCTGCAGATTCCTAGGAAGAACAGTTGATATATCTGTTTTGGACGCTTCTTTTTTTTCAAGATTCCTGAGATGGTTCAACCCTAAGAAGAAAAAATAGAATGAATCGTATCCATGTCCTTCGTATCCTTAAAGCTTCTTTACAATCCAACATATTTATACATCCAAATGCATGTATAGAGACACTTATACTGTTCAGGTTAGTAAATAAAGCTATGTTATGTATCGTTGTAGAGAAAAATACAACAGTTATATTATTTTATAAATTTAATCATTATTACATACGAACCATTTTAATTTGCGATTGAAAAGAAGCTGAGGATCATTTCATCACAAAAACTACTGTTTTTCAAAAATATGCTTTTTATTCGCTGACGTTTCGTTTACGTACGTCGCAAAAAATAATGTTGCCCAAAAAAAAAGGAGGGAGGATCTGAATAAACATGAGGAATGGAAATTTACCAATAAAGAATTTCTAAAATATATTTATTGTTATAAATAAAAATGTTAATAGGTGTAAAATAAAATCAATTATTTAAATATTAAATTAATTGTGGTATGTCATCTCATGCTAAATTATTTACAAGAAAAGCACTTGGAGCCCGAAACAAAATCAATAGTGCTCTACAAAAGTTTTACGAAAAATGTTTATAAAGAAAAAAAGGTGCGTTATCAATTTAACTTCCAGAGATGCCCATCTTTACAATTCTCAACCCTCAACAATTCCAGGACCAGCCCCAATGATCATGCCTTTTACACTACCATAAATGGCCTGAATGATCAAATAAATTATTTGTTATTTTTTATGTTCATCTTAAGATTACCTCGGAAAATCTGTTTACTTCTGCAGCTCAGTTGTCACAGACTATTTCCCCCAAGTTACAGATAATTAAGTATGTGTTTGTGTATATACTATTGGATAAACCTCTTAAATACATTTTTTATTTTAAAGGAAACACGTGTTTAATTATGGCGGTAAAGTCTACAAGTACTGTTATGATGTTTTCAATTACATATTGAGGAATTTACATTCTTAAAGAACTTCCAAAACGAATATATATATATATATTGTTGTTTTCAAGAATAAAAAGAATAATTTAGTTCAACCTGACAAATTCCTTCAGAAAATTTCTACGCATTGAAAAAAATTATTACAAGGTGTAATATATCAACTGAAGAAAACAAATATATTAAAAAACACGAATTTACAAGGAGAATGTCTTATTGCCTATTACAGTGTCGTGTTTCTAGAACGTTATCTTGATTTATTTTGGTTTTGTTTACTTTTTCATACCCATAACAGGATTAGGTAGATCTATAGATAATGGTATAATTTTGAAGTGAATGGTTCTAGGGAATCACGAAAATGCTTACCTGTCACGAATTCCTCCCCTCTTTTATGGAGTTTTATGTGTTGTGACATTTTTTAGTTATAATATGTATGAATCCTCTCGTGTGAGTGCCATATATGCTATATATATCTTTAAAAAAATCCAATTATAACTGTGCATAAAAAACCCCTATTTGAAAAAAAACAACATAAAAGCAAACTAAGAAAACAAAAATAGAAATTAAGAACAACAAGCAAATCTCTATACTTCACTCTTTAAATTTTATTAAGACTTTAAAATTAACAATTATAATTAAAAGTAATAAAACTAATGTAAAAACGCCGTATATTAAAATTACTGTACATTCATTTTGTATTTATCACAAATTTTTTTTTTAAACTCCTGTTATAAAATACAGCTTATGCTGAGAAAAAAATGAGTTGAATCTTTTTTATGTTTATTTGATTTAATTTCTTATTCCTATATTGAGTTAATACATTTTAACGACTGATATTTACATTTGTTACAAAACACAAATTTTAAATAATTAACAAATAAAAATATATCACAGAATACTAAAAATATTCGTAATACACCTAAGTACAAAGATATAATGAGATAACCCTTACCATCTCCGGCGTTTAAAGTTAACATTTTGTGGCGTCAGCTTAACGCGGGCCCTGTATTTTTACTAAATTTTTTTTCCCTACATCTTTGGATACAAAATGCGTGGGACTTAAAAATTGTATCATAATGACTAAGTAAACATTGATTAGTTTATAGGCGACGGATACTCTAAAATTTACCCGATATAACTTAGAAGATGAAGAAAATGAACTTTATTCCGGGATTAAGAGAGTCCCCTTGAATAACATAGGTGAATTTTACATAAGGCCTTTTCTGGTTTAAAAAATATACATTATTATAAATAAATAAAACAAAATTTATTTATTAAATAAATAGTAAAAATTAAACAAAAACGTAAGCAAAAATAACATTTCCTCGAGGCTGATGAGTTAATAATCTGTAACAATATGACTAAGGAAAGAGAAAGAAAAAACAAAGAAAAAAACTGTGAGCTTATAACAGGTTTAAGAAAAATCCAACATACAAATAAAATTTACTGACTGAATTGTAAAGTAAGAGAAAAGTTCAATGATTCATTAAAAATATATTACAAATAACTTGTAATTTCAAAATTCAAATGTGACAAATGAATTAGTGGAGAAAATGGTCGGGATTTGGTCATAGAGTTGTCATCTCATGAATGGTTTTATCTAACCATTAATTGAATCCCTTTGAACAATTTTCTCCACCATGTTGTTGACAGTCCACTAACGTTTTCAATATGAGAAATAATGTTCCTTCAGAAACCTTTTAGAACTGAGGTAGAGGGTAAAAATATATTAAATAAAACCAACACTATAATATTAAATAAAAAATAACATTTTCACGAATCAAACCACATCTTGAAGTTTAAGATTTAGTGCGAAGTGCTCCTACCTTATAGATTAATGTGAGCGTTGGAATTAATTTTCTTAGTGGGCGTAATCCACGCTTCGAAAACTTATTACTTCGAACGCTTTTCCAAGCTACTCATTAAACTTTAAATCGATTTAAGTTATATATAATATGTGATATGGCGTTTATTCTCGGCGTTGAAAACTGGGACGAACTTCTTGGAACACTGAACTTGATGCTGATACGTTTAAAAATACTTTAAATCAGTTTGGTTTTTGATTTTTTCTTTATTTATCTTTTTATTAAAATACAATACCATAAAATAGTTAGGACAATAGTTAAAAAGTAAATAATGCAAGGGAATAGAATAAAAAATCTATCTGTCCCAGCCAGGGCTTGAACCTGGATCTCCTGCTTTCCGGACCGGTATACGTCTCCTTCAAAAGGTAGGAGATTTTCTATTCTATTCCTTCGCAAACCACAGAGAGATGGAAACCAACTGTGCACCTTGAACATTGAACCTAGGACTCTGGACACTGGAGTCCAGCACTTCAACCACCAGACAGACCATCGTACTCCTTGAAGTAAACAATGTAAATAATATGAATGGTCACACATGCGAATTGATCTTCATAACGCAGAAATCCTTCATCATCAAGACAAGTGTGTGAAGACCTCAGTTGAGGACTAAGTCCTCGTTTGAGTACCTCTAGCAAGTATCTTTTAGGATAGCTTAAGGATTTAATTCTTAAAGTAAAAATATAGGCTGTGTCTTAAATAAGATCGCTGTTAATTAAAAATCGCTGTTAAGATCGCTGTTATGTTAAAAATATTTCATTTATTGGGGCTTTAAATATAACTATTAAAAATTTTCTAATAAATTTTAAAATAACATTGGTTCTCTCATAAAATCCAAATATTGAACTGTTTTTAATTTTTATTATTATAATACATTTACGACGTGACTTTACTATACATAGTGCTTTTTCATTTATTTTATTAATTCAGTGTTTATTTTGTATTTAATTGCATTGGTTATCACTAACTTGCATTCTTTCGGGATCTCAAGACCCTTGGACCCGCCAAACTGGTCTATCTTCCATAAATATGATTCCAAAACTTATAAAAATAAAAAAATGAAATAAATATTACTTCATGTCAATATCTTCATTAATTGTTATTATTTTAGTTATAAAAAATGTGTAAATATTAATCAAGATAAAATAAAATTTATCTTTTATAATATTTATACGAAAATCTCATATAAAAGAAAATACATAAAAGTTACTATGGCCAACCACACTCCCTCGTTACACCCCTTCTGAGGATCAGTATCAGGGAGTATCTTTTTCGACAAATTAATCATTTATTCATATTATGTCAGTCACTAACTCAACATGGCTGAATTACATGTTTTCAGTGACGGAAGACAGTTAATCTCTCCAAGACTCAAAGTGATTGGATTAGGGGTAATGAGAGTAATGTCCAAGACTTCTCCTTCGTCCTGTACACAGCCGTAGATGCACCAAAGGACATGTCTCTCAAATACAAAAGGGGAATCCTTACATTCCTCTGCCTCGTCCATATATCGGTCCAAAGTCCAAGCTAATGACCATCAGCAGTTGATGCGCGATAGGAAATGCTTTCTTACAATTTACCTTTCGTTTCCTTAATATCCTTTCTAGTTAGGTACCCTTGACCAGTCAGATAACCCGTACGAGATAGTTGGAACCTAATCAGGTAATGTACAGGTGATATCGCCAGAACAGTCCTGTAGTACTTGGATCCTTTACGAGAGCTCCTTCTTGAAATAAGGACGTCCTTTTTTTTCTTTTCTTTTACAGTAAAAGCGTAGAAAGTTTCCTATGTGATAGTGAAAATCTTAGTCTACGTCCAATAAGAGTAAGAGGAAGGAAATGAAAAAGGAAGGGGTGGGGGGAGGAAGTGTGAACCACCCCTTTGGTTGGAGTTGCAATAATCTGGGACACACATGCCCCCACTCACTACACTCCCTACACGGCTGAAGCGCACCACTCTGCCCAACATGCTCCGACGAAATCAAGTTTTACCCCCAAACACTCTCCCTTATCACCAGCTTCCTGAAATTTGATACCTTTACTGGGGGTGGGGGGCTCCCAACGTACACTCTTTGCGAATTTACTCTCACTTCACACCTCCCGTCTCTTAGTCTATGTAATCTGACAAATAAATTGAAAAGTATTCTGTTTCTTCCTTTAATATTTTTACTTAGAGAAATAGATTTATAATAAATAGCTGTAGTTGGTGTTATTCCTGTATTTGAGGTAAATGAACTACACTGGACACCGTTGCCCAAGGGAGAGAAAAAAGACGCCATCAACAAAGACTGAGAATGCAAGAATAGTGTTATTATATTATTTATTCAAGAAATAAATGCAAAAAATAAATAAAACGATGAGCGACATGTCTCGCAACATTGCAATCTGTATCACAAAATATTGAATACATGATTTCCTCGGCATTAGTGAACCTGTCACCTCAGGGCTTACGTCATTGGCTATTAACTAATAGCTATTTATGAAACAAGTTTACTTACATTTTCAGCTAATGAAAAGATCTTGATTGAAAAGTCTCACTTTGTTAAAACAAAGACTAAATATTTTTTGTATTAATTAAATAATGAGCTGCTAATCAATTTGAGTTATAAAGAAAAACAAAGTAAATACTTTATTTGGTTGTGGTATTTTATCCCACGTAAATTTTAAACAATTAATGAGAGGGAATAGAAGATAAAAAACTATCTGTCCCAGCCAGGAATCGAATCTGGATCTCCTGCTATCCGGGCCGGTGAGCTTAACGTAAGTATATTCTATTCCCTCTCATTAATTGTTTAAAAACAAAGTAAGTTCTACTAATTTTTAATTTTCTTTATCTCTAAAAGTAACCCATTAAAAAAAAATAACTGACGCTAGAACTTTCTAAATTTCAAGAGGAAAATTTAAAATTATTATAAAACCATTTATTTAAAAAAAAAAACTTTATTCAGTTGAGATTGTGTACGATACATAATGTTGAAAAATCAAATTATTGTAGTTAGTTTAAATAAATTAATACGAGGGAATAGAACAAGAAATCTAACTGTCCCAGCCAGGACTCGAACCTGGATCTCCTGCTTTCCGAGCCGGTGCATTTTCCATTTATGCCACCGGGTAAAGCGCTTGCCAGGTGAGCAGGAGATCCAGATTCGAGCCACAATTGGGATTAAATACCACAATATAATTAATATTTATAATGAAGTTAGTATGTCTTGGAAATATAATATTTATGATAAAAAGAAAATATCAAGGCATTGTTAATTAATGAATTTAATAATAATGGAATGCGATTGATTTTAAACCCAACCCTTTACCGAAAAACAGAATGGTTTTCAGTGGGTATGAAAAAAATAATAATAAGTTTTATGGTAACATGTACAGAATAAATAAAAGTAACAGAACAGATTCAAATTTTTCAGAAACAGGATAGCAAATGTAACTGGTTCTGAGAAGATGAACGTAATTTAAGTGAGTTAGATATTACAGAGCATATGTTTTAAAAAATATATAATTTATTAAGAGATGAGAATAAATTATTCCAAGAAAAGCAAATATTTTAATGAAAGATTTTTAACAAGGCAAGTGTTATTAAAATTCTCTCTAGGACAAAATAGGTACGTGTTATTCTATACATTTATACTTTTAATTTTCCAAGTATCCTTTCTGTGCCTCTCACATTTGAAATCCTCAAGTATGTCGTACAAGGAAGTCGGGACTCAATCCAAGCAATGTACAGGCTAAATCGCTGGAACAGGCCTGTCGAACACGAATCCTTTACGAGTGCTTCTTCTTGAAATACCAGTAAATATATACATAAAATATGTCTAATTTCCAGACAGGCCACGTTTTTGAGGCTGCATGAACATATACTACAAGTTTTCTTTCAAGATTTAGGCTCTAGGTCCTTACTCGGGGAGAGAATGGACAAGAATAAAGGTTTAATTAAGCCTATGTTTCCCATATCCAATAGCAACATAGTATTTCCTGCCGTGTTAGAAACTGGCAACCTAGCATAGTTCTGGTAGGAATAATCAACCGCAAATCCTCGTTATTTCTCTTTTATTGACATCTGAACGAAAATAAAAAATTTTTTTTTTTTTTAGCTCTTAGCTATAGTAGGTATAAATCAAATCAAAATAATTGAATATAAAAAATTATAACTTTTGTAGAATCTCGCTGTAAGATAATATTTTTATTGAATTATCTTTCTGATTAGGAATAAATAACTAAAATGTAATGCCAACTCTAACACAAATACAATTATTCTCTACCAAATTACCAAATTGTTCAATAGGGATTTCTTCGTAGCTAGTAATCAAGTTATTATGTAAATAAATATTTTATATTTGACTCACTACATAAATAACAGTTGGATAGATAATGATAATAGTGCAGGAGCGGAGGAGTTATATACCATTAATTAATACTGGCGTGTACATCCTCGCATACTTCATCTATTATTTACATCTTGGTGTTGGTGAAAGCCAAAAATAACTTACAATAAATATTTTATTGCCCTATTAGTTTCCCTTTTTTAGACGTCTCTCCAGGGGCTTAAAACATTTTATACAATTAATACCGATGAACCTGCTTCTCCGAAAGTTACATCAATGTTTTGTAAGGTTCTGAAGAGACGTCTAAGAACGCGAAACTAGTTGGCCAATAAAAAAGTGATTTTGGTATGTTGTCTTTATTTTTGGTCTTCATCAATAAACAAAATAAAAGGTGATGTTTTCTATCAACTTTTATTTTAATGGGTAAGAAAAACTATTTTAGATTAACCTAAAGAATTTTTTATAATCTACTTATGCCAGAATTACTTATATATATATATTGCTTACGATACATCAAGTATCTTGTATCGCACTAGTGTAAAGTATTCATCATAGTCAGTTCATCTATCTGCTTGGTGCCTTGCGGTTCGTTAGAAGTTCTGCAGAAGGCCACTAGTCTTCCACATAAAATTACATCTTGCAATCCCGAGTCGTTAACCACTTTAGCATCATAAGCGGTGAGTTCATGTTGTAATGGCTGCAAAACTGCCCCCTGAATTTGAATGCCTCCAGAGAATACCCTTTCATTTTCAACAAATTCATAAAATATAACCACAAGTAAAACCAAAATTACCAGAAAAATAATTCATCCCAGCCCTTACCTTTACCAATAAATTGTATGAATATATATTNTTTTTTATAATCTACTTATGCCAGAATTACTTATATATATATATATATAGTTAATTTTTTTTACTGTTATTAGCCATCTGCTAGCCTGTCTAAGAACTCTGACAGTAACTTCAATTTATGCAATTAATGACTTATAATTTGGTTGCGGCTTGTACTGCTTCCGAGAAAAGAGCTGTTTAAATAATTTAGCATCCTTTTGAGACAAGTGCATTTCGTGTACTGCAATGTTTGGTTAGGAGTGCAGTGAGCAGGGTTAGTGCACGAACGGTTAGGAAGGGATTTGAAGAAGTCTCCTTCAGTGCGCCTCTCGCACACAAACGCTAGATTTTGTTTAATTTGACAGTGCAATGCAGAAGACAATGTCATTGAAGTCAATGTAACGTCTCGAAAGTGAGGACTGTGGTGTTTAAAACAAACAAACTGTGTACACCATACCACCACATGGTATGTTCAGTTAAGCATCCTATTAGTGAACAAATTATAACAATATGTTCACGTAGGCTTCGACGGTCGTCAGATGTATTCACCGTTTCTTCTTCTGGGTTGGACCGTGTCAAGTTGTTGATAGTTGCCGAGCTTTCGCACATCATGTGATGGCTTCTTCAGGGCTGAGTAGAGAATGTGTATTTTGTGGTCATTCTCTACTCAGCCCTGAAGAAGCCATCACATGATGTGCGAAAGCTCGGCAACTATCAACAACTTGACACGGTCCAACCCAGAAGAAGAAACGGTGAATACATCTGACGACCGTCGAAGCCTACGTGAACATATTGTTATAATTTGTTCACTAATAGGATGCTTAACTGAACATACCATGTGGTGGTATGGTGTACACAGTTTGTTTGTTTTAAACACCACAGTCCTCACTTTCGAGACGTTACATTGACTTCAATGACATTGTCTTCTGCATTGCACTGTCAAATTAAACAAAATCTAGCGTTTGTGTGCGAGAGGCGCACTGAAGGAGACTTCTTCAAATCCCTTCCTAACCGTTCGTGCACTAACCCTGCTCACTGCACTCCTAACCAAACATTGCAGTACACGAAATGCACTTGTCTCAAAAGGATGCTAAATTATTTAAACAGCTCTTTTCTCGGAAGCAGTACAAGCCGCAACCAAATTATAAGTCATTAATTGCATAAATTGAAGTTACTGTCAGAGTTCTTAGACAGGCTAGCAGATGGCTAATAACAGTAAAAAAAATTAACCATATATATATGTGNTTCAAAACCCTCTATATATGCATATAATAGTATTAATTTCTACTAAATTTCTATCTAAAGGCTTTTACTTTAAAACTTACTGAAGATGAGTTCATATATATATATTAAATAAAATATAAATATATAAAATTGGAAACATTTTATTAAATCAATCTATTTTATTATTCTTATTTTTTCCTATACAACTAGTTCTTCATTATATACCCTGAAGATGTTTTTCGCAATTACCGAAGGCTGTGTGTTTTTCGACCCTCTACTTATCACAGGTTTCCTTTTTTTCATGATAAAAAAAAAACGAAGTTCATTATTAATCGAAATCAGACGAATAGAAATGGTGATTACTTGAAATTCCAATTGCGATTAAACTACTTTTTTTTTTTTACGCCCTAGAATCTTTAATTAGTCGTTATCGTAATGAGATTTGGTTTATTGTCTTTAAATATAAAATGAATGAATGAGTTTGTTACTGAGCAAATCGGACTGAGAGGGGTAGGGAATACTTGAAACATCAAATGGATGTAAATGTTTTTTTTTTCGCTACAACAGACGTGATATTTCTTCTAGAGCTTTGAGTGAACCATATTGATTTATTGATAAAGACATATTCTATGAGAGCAGAGGATTGTATGACAAGGAATGTCTGAAAGCAAATACTGAGGAATTCTCTGAGTTTGCGGAAGGACTATTCCTATTGAAATAAGGCGTCTACATCTCTTCGGAAATCACCAATAACTTTTCCCCAGTGATCTAGGTGAAACGGCATAGACATTACACTCTTTACTGAGGTGTGAGAGAGTGGTCTGCGGAAAAACGGAACAGGGTCTGACCAAATTGTGTGGCACCGATAGGATTTCCGGCTCTGCGGGAGTCGGCCATCAATACAGCCATGTGCACAGGCCCAACGGAGCTGACGTAATCTAAGGAAGTGCTGTCTGGGAAGTCCAGGGTGAGGAGTGATGAGCAGGGCCAGGAGTCACAAAAGACTTCGGTAGGAACCTTAAAAACTTCTTCCCTCCCCCTCCACTTCACCCTCACCCTTCCCCCACCTCGTCGCACTCTTAGCTTTAACTTTCTTTCTATCTCTGCCCCACCTAATTGGGATACTTTCCTTAGAGAATGCTAACTCACCTCCACGGAAATTCCAGTATTTTTTCTTCTTCACCTCCCGACGCACTATTTAAAAACTCTATTTTCGGGGATAGTTAAAAAAAAAAAACTCCCTTCGAGCAACAACAAGTTGCTGTTTAAAAAAAAAAAAAAAACTTATGGCGGTCAGTAGGGTATATAAGGCGGTTCTGGGCCACGCAAATGATGAAAATGGCGGACACCATTGTTTCCCGCCAAAACTTCTACCTCTAAGCCTACATCTTTGTCGCAGGAGCTGTGTTCACTGACCGGATTATCCAAATCGGTTGGTTCAGATGAGCGTAAATGACAAGTGAAAAGAGAATAAGAAGAAATTCTTATTGCGTAAGAGATGAGTAATGTTTACATGAAAATGGTGATGCTTGGGAAATTAAAAATTGCTTTAAACAATTAATGAGAGGGAATAGAATAAAAAATCTATATGTCCCAGCCAGGAATCGAACCTGGATCTCCTGCTATCGGGGCCGGTGCATTTACCAGTTATGCTACAAGGCCCGGATAGCAGGAGATCCAGGTTCGATTCCTGGCTGGGACAGATAGATTTTTTATTCTGTTCCCTCTCATTAATTGTTTAAAATTTACGTGGGATAAAATACCACAACCAAATAAAATATTTATAAAGTAAAAATTGCTTTATTTACATCAATATTGGGGGTTTGATATTATCTCTGAAGTGAAGGGAGGTTCAAAATGATTAATATCTTTCCCATTATTATCAAGTATAATGCATTTCTTAAACAGCTCCTGAGTGATCGACTTATTTAAACTATTGTTGTAAATTACTGATGTAAAAAATCAATTTTTGAGGGCAAATATATATTTTGGTGAATTTATACATTATTTCAGTTATATTAACATTTTCTTATTATCGTAGAGGGTAGGAAGAGGAAGGGTGGAAGAGAGAGGAAAAACGTGGGGGAGGGTTATAGTGGGAGCGAGAGAGGGGGTAGACCTTTGGAAATGAGAACTAATAAGTGTAGAGAAGCTGGCACCAGATGTCCGCCGCCTGCCGCTGACGTCTTTATTAGCCCGGACCTCTACCCCGGCCACTCGTATATCGGTTTTATTTCGGGGGTTGGACACGTCGTTAGGGGGCAAACTTACCCTGATTCGGGGGTAGGACAGAGGGGGCTTGAGCACTGCAGTGGCCCGCACCTGGCCGCTACCCTCCGAAGAGGGGTTCGACCAAAATCTGTGGCTTCGTCACTTGCCCTTATTGCGTTTTCGGAGGATAGAGTTTATCCAGATTTGTCCAGGAAATAAGATTGCAGAAAGTAAATTGTACATGTCCTTGTTCAGAAAAACAATTTGGACAAGTATTTATATCAAAACATTATAAGAAGGAAGTTTCTTGACGCTTAAAGAAGCTATAAACTACTCCGTAGCCCAAGGGATCCGTTCTAGTCTCGCAATCCTGGCGCTGCGGGTTCAAATCCCGTCCAGGGCACAAACTTTTATCTAAAAATAAAAGCTTGTCCAATGTCAAGGATCAAAATTGACTGGTAACCTGCAGATAGCTCCTCCCTCCACACGCCTAAGGGATTGAAAAGGAGTCTAACACTTTAAAGAACTAATGCGTTATTCATTCTAAATTTAACTCTTTACGAAGAGAGCATTATCAGGAATTCGGTCTTGCTAGTTGAAGAATTAACCGAAATGTTTATATTTTAGCTAACGTTTCGGCCAAAACGTTGGCTAAAATAAAGACTTTTTTGGTTACAAATTAGTCCTTAATTCTTCAACTACCAAGGCCGAATTCCTGATAATCCTCTCTTTATAAAAGTTGACGGTCAACAAATTCACCTCTAAATATAATTCTACTTTTTCAGCATTGGGGGCTACTACTGGAAGCGAATTTCCTCACATGCCCATTATGCCATTTCTTTTTACACCAACTACTGATGGTTCCACATTGTACCGCTATGGATTTATGCTGTGAGACAAGAAAAAAAAAACCACGATAGGCCAAGGAGGAAAACAAATACCATTGAATTGATACTGACAAAGGCTGTGTGGTGAGCACGACATTCGGCTACCTGAATGAAGATGTATCTAACCCGCGCTGTTCCATGAACAACACAACCATGAATCGTTAGTCGTCGAGTCAATACATACAGAAGCCCAGAAAGAAAACCAATTGTGCACTGCTAGTATTAAAACTGGGATAGTTGTTCACTGAAGATCGGATCTGACTTAATAGCCAATGCACAGTGTAATAAATAAATATATGATAGTGCATATATATATATGTAAATGTGTGTATTAAAAGAATATTAAATATTATTAGTAAAATGGATTATTTATCACTATATTTATTAGTATTAGTATAACTAAGGATATCGAATTTTTTTTAGTTTTTAAAGTTCCTTCGTGATTTATGTTAAATTATTTAATTTTTAGCCTAGCAATTTTTTTTTTTAGGATTTAAATATATAATTTATAAGTATAAGGATTTATTGTAATAAAATTGATGAATTTGAATAAAATGCAATAAAAAATCTTGAATATAAGCGATAAAATATAAGGAGGTAAAAATTATTCATTATTATGAAATTTTAATTATATAACCTTAATAATAGTATAAAGGAAATTCTCTTAAATAAATTAGTATATTTCATTGGATAAATTCATAGATCTAAAATAATAAACGCGTATTAGGCTTATCAAGGCTATCAAAAAAATAATAGAATATACATTTCTATCAATAATTTGCTTAATTACCAATAGTGATTAGTGTCTAGCTGTCAATTTAAAATGTTTACTCAAAAGAAGTCCTTCTTAATTGTAAACGCCAACTGAAATTTGCCTGATATATGTCAGCTTTACGTGTGAGATATATGGGTCAGCATTAGACTGTACGTGAAGTCCAGGAATAAATTAAATAATTCAATAAATATCTTCATGGAGTAAAATACTGAATAATAAAAGTCCATTTCTTGACAGAGTTTTTTTTTGTTTGCTAAGCACTTCGGGAAACTGTCAATTACTTTCTGATTATTAGGCATGAATATAAACAGCAATTTAACTCTGGTCTCTCTTCAAAACGATTTGAATTTTCTCTTCAAACGAATTTTTTTAAACAGCAATTTTAGTAATATTTAGTAATATAATCTGAAGGAGAGATTTAACAGGTAAATATTGTATTTTTTGTGGTATTTAATTCCACATTAATTTTATACAATAAATGCAAGGGAATAGAACAAAAGAATCTTACTATCTCAGCCAGGAATCGGACCTGGATCTCCTATTTGCCGGGCTGGCATGTTACCATTTACACCACCTAGACCCAAACCCTCGAGAAAAAAGAATATATCATCTTAGAGCATACTCTAAGGAGCTAACATTGTCAGCTATTTATTAGACTCTCGTTTTTGCTTTTATTTATTTTTATAAATATTGCATTAGTTGTATTTAATCCCACAATAATTTTTTACAATAAATGCAGGGGAATAGATTTAAAAAAATCTTACTACCTCAGCCGGGACTCGGACCATTTAATTCCACCTTAATTTTATACGATAAAGGCAGGAGAATTGAGAGTCCTGGCTGAGACATTAAGATTTTTTTTATTCTATTCCCTTGGATTTATTGTATTAACAGGTAAAATATCTGTACTGTTGTTGAATTTTTTATTTCACTTACCTTACAATATATCACAAACAGCCAGCAAATTTTGGGAAGGAAAGTCAATTTATTTTTTACAAATCAGACATGTATTCTTGTGGCAGTAGAGAAATCGAGTGTCACTTTTGAATGTAGAATTCAATGGGCTAAGATCACCTGAAATTTCTTATCTTCTAGAAAATATGTGTCTTTCGATATGTTTCGATGTGGAATCTTTTCATCGCCTATATTGAGATTCAACGTCATATCTATTCGTGTCGGCAACGATATATATATATATATGGATCCGTTCTAGTCTCGCANATTAAAATCTTCTCTCAATTAATATTTCTGCTACAATTTTTTTTATTGTCTGCCGTTTATATATTTATACCACCCTTCTTTCGTGGTAAATCTAATGAGAATTATTAATTATTAAACTATCTCCTCCTCTTTTTCCTTTGCTAATATCCTTCTCGTCGAAAGCACCGACAATTCCTTTATATCGTGGTATTGTATGATTTTTTTTCTTCTACATTTATTCGATTGTGATTATAATTGTTCCTAAATAATTAATGATATATACTGTCAGGGTTATTATTTCGAGAGGGTTGGAGGACCTTGGACATGCCCGACAGGAGGAAATATGTAATATATAAGGAATTGCAAAAGATACCTTATTATAGTGTGTCCTTCGTGCTACTTTATCTCGTTGCGAAAGCTCCTCTTCGGAGTCAGTGAGAAGGCTACTTGTTTGTTTACACTAGTGGCCTCAGGAAAGGGTTTGTTAATTTTTTGTGTGTGTGTGTGTTTTTTCACGAGCTTTGTCAAAGCAAGAAGAATGTTTTCTTGCTTTTTATTTTTTATTTTTTTATTTTTTTCTTGGGCATACCATTGAGCGGAAGTTCTATTTCATTTTTAACTGGTTTCCCGTTAAAGCTGCGGATTTTGAGAGATGAAATTGCCCACTTATCATTAACGTATTAAAACCAAATTCGATATTTTGAGTTTTCTGCTACAAAGCGTCGAATGAATTATTCATTGGCGTTAGATGAACGAGGGTTTGTTTGTGTGTGGGAAGTGGTACAGGATGGCCAACATTTTTAATCAAGATATCTTCATACTTATTTGAGTAACGAAAATGTTTATTTATGTCATAGTAAGTTTCAAATGTAATTTTCTAACTTTTATCAACTATACTATTTTTTCGAGGTAACTAAAATGGATTATCGCTTCCCCATTTTCGGCCAGTTTATAGTCTTGGTAGTCTTTTATTTTATGCTTATGCCCTTTATATAAATTTCTAACTAGTTTTATTTTGTGAATGTAATCTTTATTGAAAATAATTTTTATTTCGTTTAATTAAGCGACTAAATTTTTTATTTATTTTTTATAAATATTTTTTTATAACATTCTTCTTATAAAACATATTTTTATTTGATGTCAATAATATGTTTATATGAGAAAAAAAAAAATTAATAAAATACCACTTTGCAAGGTCCCCATTGACCACACTCTCAGAAAATGTAAGTCGCGAGGCTATCTCAGTTTCAGTCACTGGGGGAGGTTGTAAGGATTGGTGTCCGACGACAGGGATTGGGTGATAAGGAAGGTCGGTCGAAGTAGTGCCTTGTACAGTTTGTTCTCTGTTGTGAGCTGTGAGCGACTGCTTATTAGTCTGTATACGAGTTCGTTTTGAGTTTTTGTCGCTTAAGATTAATATGTTCGCCTTTTTACACTGGAATATATGCGAATATGATTAAATTAAAACCCTCCTCTCATGTAATTTTTTTCTTTTTTTCTAATTTACTGCAATAAACTTTGCTCAAACTAATCTTGTAGTTGACATATAATAATTGGTAGAGAACTAGTAAATAGCTCAGTCAACTGTTTATTACTCTCCATTCTATCCCCTGAAATACCGGATATAAAGTTCGAAATCCCTTCAGAATCAATGTAACACTTTCTCTCTAGCGGAAGAGTTATAAACAAAAAGCGTCGAGTGTCATTGTGATATTGCACAAAGTGCGTCCTGTAGACCGCTAACAAAAATAATTGTTCACCCAGTCCCCACTGATACCAGCAAAAATGAATTCAACATGTGTTCGCCAATCCAGTCATACACCATAAACATGTGCACAACACACACACACACACACACACACACACACACATATATGACGTGTGAGTTATTGACCAGGTTATCAGACAGAGTTTGAAGGTAATTGAAGAGTTTGGTCTAATGATTTTGTACAAATACTTTAGACTAGGCCAATATTTTAAGAATATATTCTCTCTTCTTGGAGGCTTAAAACAATACATTTTTTTTTATATAATTTGATATAATAACTAAGTCTTAGGTTGTGCAACTGCACATCAATGCATCTACTTAGTAATGTAGCCTACTTTCTACGTTAATGTGGTCAATGTGATCAATCGACCAATAAAAGGCTGATTTTTAACTATTAACTTTTTGGACATGAAGAGTTATTGAAATTTCAAAATATTAAAAAATTAATTGGCTGAGATTATTTATATATGATAAAGATTGAATGTCACTTAATAGTTTATTGATTTTATAATTACTAATGATTTCAAAATTGTTTGTGTGTATTCTCAGCCATGAATAAGAGAAAATAAATTCTCGAAATATCACTACCGGAAATTTGATCAAAACCCTGAATAACCTTTTCACTCTCTCCCCATCTGTATTTCTTTACTCACACACATATACATATGTATAATGTAGTTTGAATCAATTTTATACCAAATTGGAGCCCAAAATTTTATTAGCAACAAAAACTTTTTTTTAAATATTGTATTAATTATTAATCTGCAAGGGAGGAGAATAAAAAAAATCTTACTGTCTCAGCCGGGACACTGAGATTATCAGGCTAGTCCCGGTGGTGTAAATGGTAATTTATTATTATTAACAAC
Organism: Oncopeltus fasciatus; assembly: GCA_000696205.2. NCBI lineage: Eukaryota > Metazoa > Arthropoda > Insecta > Hemiptera > Lygaeidae > Oncopeltus > Oncopeltus fasciatus. Next base: position 256,384 of record KZ807994.1, read on the forward strand.
ATGCCAGCCCGGCAAGCTGGATATCCGGGTGAGACAGTAAGATTTTTTAAATTCTATTCTCTGCATTTATTGTATAAACTCTTTAAATTCAAATTATCCCTTTATTGAATTGGCTATGTTATTCTGTATTATTTGAAGAAGTCATATTAGCACTTGCGGGGTTTATTTGATACTAAAATATATGCAAGTATATGTATCTTTATTAATTATTAAGTTAGTTAACGCAGTTTCTGCAAGAAAGAGCTTAGTTGGCTTACAGCGGGTATTTCAGGAACTGTAAATTGGATTTAAGTTGGCTCTGATTTCTGAAAGAATACTTTGAGTAATTGTGTACAGGTAGAATGACGGAACCCACTCTTTCCCATAGTTGGCGAGGGGCGACGAGTAAGAAGTTAGGCACACTTAAAATTAGTATTTAATCTTTGCTGTCACCCTGTGATACAGGAGTAGAATTTTAATTCCCAGGCTAAACTTCTGGATATTTAGGGCTTTCGTCCCACTAACTTTCAACTATTCCCTCATTCTTTTTATCTTCTTCTTTTCTTTTTTTTTTTTAAATCTCTACGCACCAGAAGAAGGAGAGATATAAAACGCACCTGTCTCCTGTCGTTAAGGCCAGGAAACTCTGGTATTTAGGGGGAAAGAGCTCTAAGAGCAATTAGCATAAAGTGGAAAATATTATTAATTCGTTGATATCACCAAGATGAGTTTTGGGGAACGCAAAGAACTTCTAACTTTTGCGGCTTTCTAACCTCCTCTGAACTCTAACCCCTTGCTCTTTTGTTACAATGCAATAACAATTGAAGGTTCAATCTACTGATATTTTCATAATATACAAGAATAAGAGAACTTTAGTTTTAAACAGAAATTTTTCAAGTGTTCCGAATAACGATTATTCTAAATTTTATTATATATTATGATAGACTTTCATATAATTCTCACCCAATTGACTGGAGCGAAATAAACTTCCACATGGCGTATCATGTAGGAAGGTCATTGATGACTTAGATGATAAATATACAATTTTTCCCGTTGATAGTGACCATCCAAAGTTAATGGGGAAAAAACAACAACAAAGAACTAAATAATTTCAGCTAAAATAAGATATATGATCAGCTATAGAATAGAAAAATTTGAGATATGAGGTTTTGTACGTGTGAAATAGGCAGGTGCAATTTATGCCACGGGCTTTGGCTGTTTTTCAATTTGACATTAGCTTGGAACAACACGATTCCATCCGTCAGTTTAAAAAATCTATGACTTTTTTTTTTTTTTTTTAATTTGGCACGGCGATTTGGACTTCTATACAGACTAATGAAAAAGAAATTCAATCTCACGATGGAAAAAAAAACTGACGCTCTACAAAACCTTACTACGACCAATCTGGACTTACGGAGTAGAAATCTTGGATTCCACCAAGCCTTCCAACATCCAAATAATTTAGTCCTTTCAATCCAAAACCCTGAGAATAAATGCAAATGCTCCCTATTATGTATACAATTCATCCCTCCACCGCGATCTTAATATTCCTTTTGTTCAAGACCTCAATTCTTCTCGCTTCACGCTTTTCCACAGTAAACTGCCATTCCGTCCTAATCCACTAGCACAGACCTTGTCTTCCAACTCCAACCCCTACAATCCTCCCCGTCGACTCAAACGAAGATGGCCCCGTGACCTCCTGGGGACATAGTCCGTAAATAATTTGAGAGTGGTGTCATTGGTCACCTTCTCTCCTCATGTGATTGACATTGAATGTTTTTTTNATAAAAAATGTGTATTTTTTAAAGTATCTCCCGACGTTTCGGTTTACATTGTAAGCGATATTCAGGACTATTATGAAGGCGAAAGTACGCCCTGTTTTTCTCTAATTCATTGTGGTGATCAAATTACAAAATGTTTTAATTTAACAGAATGTAATAAATAAATCAAAGTTTAATAATAATCATAATAATAATAAAAATTTGGCAAACTACTTGGTGTTATGGAAGGAGGGGCTATCTTCATGTTGCCACCCCATTCTAAACATGCAATAGTGCAAGCTTGTATCTAGAGGGATTTGAACCCGCAGCACCAGATTCCCACTAGGAAACCTAACGGATTCCCTGGGCAAACCTAGCGCCCGATTAGGATTTTTAAGTTAGGATTTTTTTTTAGATTTGCCTATCCTCTACCTTGAATATTGGCGACCACTCTCAAAGGATTATACGTTCTATAACAGGAATATTGAGATATATCTGTAAATTGCCACCGATCCTGCAGTAGAAAACCTACGAATATGTTCCGTATTGAGCTTCATGTACATATAATTTACATTTAAGAATAAAAAATAAATTTTTAAACATATAAATAAATTTTTGAAAAAAAAGTTTGCTATTTTTTGTGAAGATACTGTTAAATGAGTACATTAATGGCTGAAATCGATCCATATATCCTCGATAGAGGGGGATCGAAATTAAAGTGTTACATTATTTCCACTCTTGGCGTTACGGAAAAATTTACCAAATTCTTATATAATATAGTTTTTTAAATTTATTCTAAACAAATTTTACAAAATCAATCGTTAAAGACAATATTTATGAACGTATATTCGAGAGCGACGTAGATTTTTGACGAATATACTGTAATTAATATTACTCTGTAAATATTTTGCACAGACACATAAATCTGGGAGTTCGACAGCAGCCATTGTAGAGAGAGGACGTGTTTTGTTAGCTCTCTGCAATTGTTTCTTTTGAAGTGATTAAAAGTGTTCAGCTGTTACCAAACTGGTCACAGTTAAAGATGTAGCCAGCCTGAAGACGTTGACAAAGTTTCCAGGAATTTCACCGAGGAACAAGCCCACAGCAAGTGAGTTAAATACTCATTTCTATTTATTAGCGAGGGGCATACAGGCAGACGTGCTAGGTCAGGCGCGTCCCCTCCAGCTCCCAGCCAGCCGGCTGTTATCGGCCGGCTTACACTATCGGCTAAGCAGATTAAGTAATCTCTGCTTGGTCCCCCAGCTTAGCGATAAAGAGCAGTAAATATTTACATTTACTGTTGTTTTTGTTTTTATTTCTCTTATATTATATTTACGAAATGAGTGATGCTTACCATCACAAAAAAATAGCGAAGAAAGGAAAGCGCCCTCATTCAGCGGGAGGCTCTCAAATGTCGCCCCCCAAAAACAAGCCCAAACACGAAAATAATAACAGAGTCACGAAGTCATCTTCAGCCACCAATATGAGCGAAAATACCGATGAGAATAGCCAACCCTCTAACATTAATAGACCTCCATCACCACCAACAATCCCACCCCCAGAAATCGCCCAGAATACAACACAACTAACAGAAACATCGCCATTTTTTACTGCGAACCCATTTAACGTTCTCTCTAATGAGGAGAACATGGAGACCACAGATACCCCACGAATACCAAAGCCCCCTCCAATATTTATAAAAAATATAGCGAACTTCGGCCTGATGTGTAGACAGTTGGATGAGAAAGTAGGCCGAGGGAAATACTCATGTATCAGTCGAAAGACAGATACAAAAATAATCCCAGACTCATCAGATACGTACAGGGAGATAGTACGCTATCTGAAATCGGTAAGCGCCCAGTTCCATACTTACCAACTACAAGAAGAAAGGACTTTAAGAGTCGTCATTAGAAATCTCCACCACACAACACCGATCGAAGACATTAGGGAAGAACTAACTGACTTAGGGTTCGTAGTTAAAAATATTCTCAATGTATTAAGCCCTAGAAGAGAAAATGGCAAGGCACCACTACCGCTCTTTTTCGTAGACGTCGAAAAAACGCCCAATATTAAAGACATTTACAAAATTCCGGCACTATGCCGCACAATAATAAGGGTTGAAAAGCCCTACGTAAAAAGGGAAGTGGTTCAGTGCCATAACTGCCAGCAATTTGGGCATACAAAGTTTGGCTGTAACTACAGTCCTAGGTGCGTAAAATGTGGTGGCACACACCACAGTACTGACTGCCAAAAGAGGAGAGAGGAACCTGCAACCTGTGCCCTCTGCGGGAAAAGCCACCCTGCTAGCTACAGGGGCTGTGACATATACAAGAAGGTCAAGCAGAGGGTAATGAACCCTCAGGTGCCATCACAACAACCTCCAACCAGGAACCCACGCCCCACTTCAAGGACCATCCAGTCTGGAATCTCCTACAGAGCCGCACTAAGAGGACAGGGAGCTAACCCACAATCGACCAACCAGGAGCCACAACCTAGGCTGAGATCGTTGTCACGGGGCAGACACCAACCTCAGATTCAACAGCCACAGGCGGACCAACCCAGACAAGAAGCGCCTCTTCCTCAACGACAGCCACCCAGGAGAGAGCGACCTGCCATCTCCCATGTTCCTCCATCACCAACTTCCTTTGATCTCCAAGCCATGCTCCATTCCTTCTTCTCCGATTTCCGCGCCCTCCTCACCCCTCTTATAACCCTACTGACAACAGTACTGGATAAATTGACTTCCTCATCTATCTTAAAATGAGTCCTTCCAATTCTAATTCCTTCTCCGTCCTCCTTTGGAATGCTAACGGCATCCAAACACACACAAATGAACTCAAACTGACACTAGAAGATAAAGGTATAGATGTACTATTACTTACTGAAACACGACTAACTAAAAATAAGAAACTCTACATACCAGGCTACACAACTTACCGAACTGATCACCCAGACGGACGGGCTCATGGTGGAACAGCGCTCCTCATTCGCACTTTCCATACTCATCATTTGCTACCTTCCACTCCTACAGACTCCCTCCAATCCACTTCAGTGTCTATCCATACTACCACTTCTCCAATTACCCTTTCCGCAGTGTATTGTCCACCTAACAAACCTGTTACCTCAAGCCTATTCCAAGAGCACTTTAAATCCTTAGGTCCCCGTTTCCTCTCTGGCGGAGACTATAATGCGAAACACCTTCAGTGGGGCACGAGAGCGACCAACTCCCGTGGCCGTGCTCTGTATAATGTCATTTCCTCTCACAATTTCTCTACTTTATGTCCCTCCTCCCCCACCTACTGGCCCACTGATACTAACCGTCTTCCTGATATCCTGGATTTTTTCATTTGTAAAAATCTTATTCCTTTTCACCACTCCGTAACTACGTTAAATGATCTTTCCTCTGACCATAGCCCTGTACTCCTGACACTATCACTCACACCCATCCCTAGACAATTGCCACCATCACTAATAAATGGTCCCATTGACTGGCCATTTTTCAGAACTCTACTTGAAGAGTCACTTGACCTCGGAGTCTCCTTGAAAACTCCTGAAGAGCTGGATGATAGTGTCCAGTTCTTTACTGTCACTATTCAGCAGTGTCTCTGGGAGGCAAACTCAAAATCTAACTGCACCCAGTCCACTATATATTCACCAGAGCCCATCCCCGACTCAATTAAAAACCTTATACGGGCAAAGCGTAAAGCTCGAGCCCTGTTTCACAGGTTCAGGCATCCCTCAGATCGAAGGAAGTTCAACCAGCTATCCCGTCTCGTAAAACAAAAACTAGGTGATTTACGAAATAAGGCATTTAATGCCTACCTGTCAAGCCTCTCAGTAGGAGACAAATCCCTCTGGACTGCAACTCGCAGAATTCTGAAACACCATGAACCTTCCACCCCCTTGCGTCGAGAAGATGGCTCCTGGGCCTCTTCCGACAAAGACAAGGCCCAAATGTTTGCTCGACATCTAAGAGAAACATTTACTCCTCATCCAGATCCTAACAGTTTGTCCAATAATGCAGAGGTTGAGGATTCACTGGACACACCATTACCAATGTCCTTGCCGATTAGGGCAGTAACACCATCTGAGGTCAAGTATATTATTAACCATCTGCCTAAACGCAAAGCACCCGGCTATGATTTAATCACCGGATTAATACTTAGAAACCTACCCCAAAAAGCAATCATTTTCCTGACATACCTCTATAATAGTGTCCTTCGAACCACACACTTTCCACTTCTCTGGAAATTCTCTGAAATAATCCTGTTTCCCAAACCCGGTAAACCTGCTCACAATACATCATCCTATCGACCAATCAGCCTTCTTCCTTTAATGTCCAAGGTATTTGAGAAAGTTCTTCTAAAACGAATGATGCCTATCATAAATTCCTCAAATATCCTTCCCAATCATCAGTTTGGCTTCCGTTCCCAGCATTCTACCGTCCAGCAGGTGTTTCGCGTTGTAGACTACATTTCCTCTTCCCTTGAGCGAAAAGAATTCTGTCCTGGTGCATTCTTGGACGTCACTCAAGCATTTGACCGAGTATGGCATTCTGGACTATTATATAAGCTCAAGTCCATATTCCCAAGTACCATCTATCTAATTCTTAAATCTTATCTCTCTAACCGATTCTTTAGGGTCCGGCAAGGATCAGATTACTCCGAACACTTCCCTGTGAAAGCGGGCGTTCCACAGGGCAGTGTGCTTGGACCTATCCTTTTCACCCTTTACACTGCGGACATCCCCACCCATCCTAATACCCTACTGGCCCTATTTGCAGATGACAAAGCGATCCTCACTTCCCATCCTGATCCTAAAACCGCTTCCAATATTCTACAAAACCACCTAGATGCCATTCAGCACTGGTGTAGCAAATGGAGAATTAAGATAAATGAGTCCAAATGCGTACAGGTAAATTTTCAACTAAGAAAAGATTCCCCCTCTAATGTCACATTTAATAGTATACCTATACCCCTCCTTGATTCAGTCCGTTACCTTGGGTTCCACCTTGACTCACGACTTAATTGGAGCCAACATATAAAAATCAAACGACAAGAACTCAACAGGCGCTACGGACTCTTATACAGACTAATAAACAGGCGTTCAAAGCTCACAACAGAGAATAAACTGACTCTATATAAAACACTAATACGACCGATCTGGACATACGGTGCAGAACTCTGGGGTGCCGCTAAGCCTTCCAACATCCAACGTATTCAATCCTTCCAATCCAAAATCCTAAGAGTTATTGCAAATGCTCCATACTACGTCTCGAACTCTACCCTACATCAAGATTATAATATCCCATTCGTCCAAGACTTCATCTCCACTCGCTTCAAGCTCCTCCACTGTAAACTCCAATTTCACCCTAATCCATATGCCCACTCCCTGTCATCGGACTCCAACCCCTATGATCCACCCCGACGACTAAAAAGAAGATGGCCCCGTGACCTCCTGGGGACATAATCTGTAAATAAATTGAGAGTGGTGTCATTGGTCACCTTCTCTCCTCATGTGATTGATATTGTATGTCATTTTTTTTTTCTCTAATTCATTGTGGTGATCAAATTACAAAATGTTTTAATTTAACAGAATGTAATAAATAAAAAAAATAAAAAAATAAAAAAAACACATAAATCTATGATCAATTGCGAGTTTTGGTCCAATGTTTAAGTGCACTTCTATACTTTAATATCAATATCCAGTTTAATTCTAGAAGGTCTCAGGAGCATTAATTACAGCTGAATTCAAACGAAATATTTCGTGATGCAATCCACTTTCACAACCATAAAACTCTAATAACATGTAATTACTATAATTGCAGACCAAATGATTCTTCAAATAATGAAATAGTCGTTGAAAATTATAGATTTTGAACTTTCGCATGTCGCAAGAATACTATATCAATTGTATCTATTGATCAAATCAAGCATGCCTTATATATATTTTTTTTATATGCTGTTAGTGTATCTTTATTATCTTTTTCTCCAGTTCTTCCTTGTATTAAAGTTAAAGGTAGGGGGTAGGGGGGGGGGGGGAGCACCAGGGTAGTTCATGGGTTCCGTTCGGATCTTGGAATCAGAGCTGCGGGTTCAAATCCCGAATCGATAATAAGAATAAATAAAAGCTTTTTCTAGAGCCATGGATGTTTAGAATGGGGGTGGTAACCAGTAGATAGCCTCTCTCAACATGACCCTAAGTGGTTTTAAGGGACGCAAACATTTAATAATAATAATAAAGGTAAGGGAATGAAAACGATTAATAACCAAGACCAAGTATATATATATAT
>KZ807994.1:279657-295246 GCA_000696205.2 Oncopeltus fasciatus
TATATATATTACCAAATATTTTTAGTCATGATTTGGGTCCTAGTAAATACCCATTTCAATTGTTCCATTTTGCTCATTAGAAAAACAATATTATTGTCAATGTTTATATATTTGATAAAAAATTTAAATTTCTTCAGTATGGCGAACTTCGCTGAAAGGATTTAATTAAAATTTAATAATTTAAAATTCCTATAGTGGCTAAACACTGAACGAAAATAACGAGCGGATTATTTGCTCAACACTTGCCGTGTATCAATAAACCTTTTTAATGTAACCATTAATCCCTTTCGACTGTTTTAGATTGTATTTTGTAGACACCTCAATTTGATTAACAATGATTTCTTGCTGAGAATATTTAAAGAGTTCTGTCTGAGAAGTCAAATTGGAGAAAGAAGATAAATATAGTCAGATGTTTCAAGTCTCGCTAAACTATGCCTAGATAACTGAATTAGGAGTTTCAAGACTTATTGCTCATTGAACAAAAGAAAAATAAGCCGCTTAGTGCAGTCATTCCGTGAGTAAGTCACACAACGAGCACATGAACGGAAGAATTGCTTCCTCAAGACAGTAAATTTGAAACTCTCCCTGCTCTGACGTAACAACACTTCTCAAGAACGCGTTTAAAATTCATCGTCATTTATTTTCCAGATTCCTCCTTCGACTAACTTGTATCACTGCTCAGTATCGATTAAGATGTCAAAAAAAAAAGCTGCTTCGAATTTCGACAAAATATGAATAAAATATAGAAGTAAATTTTATGTGACCCCATTGAGGAATAAATAAGATACTTGATAACCCTTTTTTAGATTTGGAAACACTACATTGCCCTACAAGATTTGATGTTGTCGAAATTATTTTATTACCCAACAAATTTAAATCCAGAAGAGTAGGCGTTAGAACTATTAATAAAATCCATAATATACGCTTTTTCACCCGCTCCTTCATAAAACGTTCAATATACACATCAATATAATAATATAAACACAAAAAATGTTTTAAAATTGAAATAGAGGAGTAAAAAACAAAGTATTTTGTAATTATAATTTAAAAAGAATGTTAGAATTAAAGTTAAAACTAAATCATTCAAGAAAGTAATTTTCTCCATAAATTGTCAAACTTCAGCAAAATTCGAATTGTTCTATTCTTTTTTATTCAGTGGTTTTTATTAATCATCTTCAATAATATTTTTAAGCTCTTAATAGGAAAAATATATCAAAATGTAACAGAAAAATCTGAGTGACCAACATTTCTGTAAGCCTTTTTTTTAAATGGAATATCAAGTATGCCTTAAAGTGCTTAAATATTCTGACGTGTGAACCTTTTAATGTTTCACAATCACAAATGCATATACATATACATGTTTATGTAAGTGTGTGTTAGAGGTATATTGTCAGCAATTTTAAAAGTAAAGTTTCTAAATTTATTGGTATGTTAAAAAATAAAACTTTTGGCTGAGTTTCTTTGAAAGTAAAAGAAAAGAGTACGGAAAATTAAAGACGAAAAAATTTAAAAGATCTCAGACCTTCATTATTATTTTTCCCATTAAAAACATCGTAGAACATAAAGGACTTCAAATCTGCCAATTCCTAACATTATATATTGGACCTATAAATGTTTTACGAAAACCCAAATTAAAAAAAATATATTTTCGAATGTATCTTGGAAATTTTAGTGGCCTCTCACTTTTTATAGTAGATACATTACATTTAGAATTTAAACTCATTCCAAAAAATCGTTTCAAAATGTTATTGATGTTTAAAATTTGAAACAAGATTAGAGATTTACAGATTCGTGATCAATATTTTTCTATCAAATGTGGATTATATTTCCAATGTGATATTGGATGTATATTTCGTCGTCTTATAAAGTTACTGACTAACAAAATTGATATAAAATAGTGTGAGTATAATTGCTTTTCGAGACGTTAATTAATTCTGGAGCGATGTAATGGAATTATTTTACCTTCCATACCCCCCTTACGTGGGTCATAAAAATTGTGATTATACTTACGGGAGTCGGTAAATACAGAAATGTTTTTTGATAATGGCAATTCAATATTTATTCGAATATTAAATAGCAGACTCTTTATCTGCCCTTTTAGCTTTACAAAGCCCTTTCACGAACCAACATCTCACAATAGACACTCTAATTGCAATAGATCACCTCAACGAGAAGGGTAGCAAAGTGACACTTAAATGGATACCTAGTCACCGCGGAATTTCAGGCAATGAAAATGCTGACCTACTATCAAAGAAAGCGATAAAAGATGGTGAGATGTACTCAAAAGTCACCTTGAATAATGTAAAAGCGCTAGTTAAAAAATTAGTTCTTAATAAGTGGGTCCAGTTCCATGTCAACTGACCGTAGGAGAGAAGTGGTATTAGCCAGACTAAGGATAGGACACACAAGACTTACTCATGGCTATATAATGGCAAAGGATAATCCATCCGGTAAATAATCTAAAGGGTTATTATTATTTCTACCACTAATGAATATAGAACTCTCATACCTTATATTCTCCGTCTTCCTTGGTTTCTGTACATCTCCCGTTGGCGAGCGCTTTCGGAACCTGTCCATCTTCTGGCCGAATACAAACGTTCACTGTCACGGTCCGTATTCAACTGTGTTTTTCTGTGTGTTAGTTGTGTCAGGTAGCTGTAGGGGTCACTTTTGTCGGTGGTCAGGTATGTTGCATGTGCGAGTTGAGGGTCATCGTCCATTATTCCAGGTATAAGTTGAGGTAGGGATTAGTTGTACTACAGAAACCAAGGAAGACGGAGAATATAAGGTATGAGAGATAATCCATCCATTTGTGAGGTCTGTGGACAACTTCTTACCATCAAACATATTTCTACAGAATGCCTAAAATATAAAGAAACAAGGAAGAAATATGGGACTCTAGACGAAATTCTATCGGATGACGATAAAGTCATCGACTCTGTAATGAACTTTCTGAAAGAGGGCAGGCTATTAAATCTTATCTAGTTGCATTTTCAGTATGATTCTTTTCCATTCTCTCTCAAATTTTTCTTTCTTATAAATTTCATAGTTTCCAAGCTCAAAGAAATTACTATGTCCATCTACATTATAACTATTCGCATTAACAATACATTACTCCTCAACATGACCTATTACTAAGAAATTCTTCTTCTTGAAAACATCTTCATGCTTCCAAAAATATCTCCCTGGCGTTAATGACCAAAGGTTAAGACGCCATTTAAAAAAAAAATAAAATAAAATAAAAAAATAAACTTATTAGATACTATTTCTTATTGAAACAAAAATACAGAGTGTAAATGGTCGAGAAAATATAAACTAATGAATCATTCCTAATTTGAATATATTCCTCAGCTTTGTTGTATAGTGCATATGTAAGAAAAACTCTTTACAGCAATGCGAGGAAAAATTAATTTACATATACTTTCTAAATAATTTTAATTTGCCTAGAAGGGGATATATTGAAGTTAAGAAGGTTTCGACCTTGGAAGGGCCAGTTGGCTACAAGATGGGGAATTCCATGATATCCAGCTGGAAGGTATGCCATCTCCCCCCTCCCCCTAATTTCTCATATACTTCTCCTCCCCACTCCGCCCTTCCCTTGGAATTCTGACTCGGATCTCTCCGATATTGAGGATTAACCCCCCACCCCCTCGTCTCTCTGTCTTCTTCATACAGCCCCACCCTTTCCCTTCCGTTCGTAGCCTTCCATTAGCATTACAAATTCGGAATTCGTTTCTATCAGAATTCAATTTTGAATAATGCGATAAGTCTATTGAAGAGTTTGGAAATTGAGAGGATGGAATGTACCATAGCAGGAATTGCATCAAACAAACTATGAAGGACACAAAGAAAAAAAAAAAGAGAAGAAATAGACAGAGGTCTAGACTCAACAATGGATGTTTTGTTCCAGAATATTCTTTATTACAATTGAAATTTAGATTTCTATGAATATAATAAAAAAGAACCTAATAATTAACTACACAAATCAGCTGATAGTTATATACTTACTTAAGAATACATTTACAGTGTTAGTTAGCTAAAAAAATTTAATTTTAGAAAATGTAGTAAAAATTTCTATGCCCTAAATTATTTGACAATTTTTAAAGATACAAAAATCAAAACCTTAGATTTGGCAATTTACTTTCCAAAATTTTTACAAAAATTTATCTTTAATTAGTTCCTTTACCTCCGATTTCTGTTGTGAAAATTACAAGGCTTTGTATTGGATTTCTCTCATCTATGATCCAAATATTGTATAACTGGAAAGCTTTTAATACTTGTGTAGAGAAATAACTTTAAGTAATGGATAATAATTATTTGAAATAATTATAAAATTGTATTGGTTAAACTATTTTCGGAAGTAAGTAAAAACCCCAATTGTCAAAAGATAATAGGAAAACATTTATTGAAGAAGCCCTTTTTTTGTAATAGCATCGTGAAAAAAAAAAAAAAAAATGTTGAATTTCAGCAGTAAAATTTTAAGGTGAGTAAATTCTAGACACTAATTCAAAAGGAGTTTATTATGCTTTGGGCAAATATGTAACATCTGATTTGACTCCTGCTCTTTGTGCTTCTTAGACTCCAGATAAGCCTTCATATGTTCAAAGTTATTATTCTTAGGGAGCTTATACTCTATAACAAAGTTACTTTTAATTTAATTTAATATAACTTCATATCACCTTGGTGAAACAAACTCGAGAGTAAGAATTAGGAACTTATTAGGGAAATTCCTCTTTCTCGATGTAGCTATTATTTCGTTTGTGGCATGCGAACATCACATGTTTAATGGATATGATAAATACAGGTTTATGACAAGTTTGATCCACCACGTCGGAAACTAATCAATGAACAGCTGGTGGACAAAAAGAAAGGGGGTCGATCATATCTTGTAGACGCATTTCAAAAAACTTATACAATAGAGCCTTAATCGCAAAAAAGAAAAATAATTATAATAATACACACACACACACACACACACATCAGTTAAAAATGAAAATTACGTTCAAAAATGTTTTTTTTTTTCAAATATATTATCATATAATATAGAAAATGAAAATATTTTCAAATTTTTAACACAGTTTTATTTCTAATATTAATCTTAGACATCAATAAATTTAAAATTTAAATGATATAAGGAATTCGGTGCCTCCGGGGGCTGTGAATACCATTTAATTTTTATGTTTATTATATTTTGTAAGTGTTTTTAGCCATAGCACTACTAATAACGATTAAGAATTAAGAATTTTTTAATTTTATTTCATTCGAAATCATTTCCATCTCCTGTGATATATCTGTCAGAATTGAAATCGTATACTGACTCTCAAAAAGAAGCTCAAATACCTAACTTTATTTGTATTTAGTAAAATTACCTCCACCCCCCCCCCCCCCCCAAAAAAAAAAGAATTAAATTATATTTTATTTGAATGAAATTAAAATTAAAAACCTCTCAAAAACATTTAAGCAATTCTAATCGTTTAGAGGAAGTTTAGTAGGAGTCTATTTAAAGCAGGAGGGAACAATAATAAACAAAACATGGTATAATTATAAATATTGTCATAGTTAGAATTTTGTTCATGAACTATGTACAAAGTTAAAAACTAACATTAAACTTTATAAAAGGGTTGTTGTTAAATTTAATACTTGAAATACGAGTAAGAACACTTAACAACATTGTTACACTTATAAATAATACAGTTATTAATTTTATTATTTGTAAGTGTAACAATGTTGAGTTCAAGAGGAAAGAATATAATTCCACGGCCAGCGGTTAGAGAAAATAGAGACAAGTGAGATACAGTCTCTTTTCCTATCTACCACTTTATTTTTTTATTTGTCACTCAATCGTGAATCCAAAAATCAGTTAGAGAGATATTTTTTGAAAAAGTTTAAATCCTCCTCTTTTGCAAATCAAATCACTTTGGTCTTTGTTATTTGCAGAAATACCACAGTAAACACCGGGAAATATGTAAGGCCACGTTTTAATAAATGTTTACTCTTACTGAATTTCCATTTTACTCGAATTTAATGCTTCCTCACGTTTAGAAATATGAAAAATGAAAGAAAAGATATGTATTGTGTTTGAGCATCGATATGTTGGTAATGAATAACTGAGGTTATTTCAGATGAAAATATCTCTCGTGTTTACTGGAGAAGTCCGTAAAGAATTTGTAGCGAATGAGGTTGTGTAGGTGACGATTTATTTTTTGCTTTTCAAGAGTTCCATGGACCACAGATATCAAAAGCGCATGCCATTAAAGTTTCACACACACACACATACACAGATATATATATATATATATGTATGTAAANTAAACTTTATAGTTTACAACTAATTTTTAGTTCGTCAATATATAAAATCGTTCGAATTTAAAAATAAATAAAAATATTTCTCCTAAATTTCTAATTGGACTTTAGGAGAAATATATATATTTTTTTAGAATCGATTATTTATGTTACTAAACAGTGAACTTAACTACTAAACTATACTTAATTGAAAAATGTCATATTAAATTTAATAAGAAAAGTGATAAAAACTAGATTATTAATATTACTAGAAAAATGTAAACAATAATTAATTATTTTTCTAGTAATAATTAAAAGAATTTCAGAAGAATTCAGTTACTAATAACTTTTCTTATTAAATTTAATATGAGATTTATGAATTTAGTATAGTTCAGTAGCTTAGTTCACTGTTTGGTAACATGAATAAGTTTTTCAATTCTAAGAAATTAAAAAATCCTTTCATGTTAACATTTAACAAGGAAAATGCTTACATAACTTCACTGCTAATAATTTAAAAATATTATTTTTTGCTCAAACTTTGAAGGAATATTTGCTCAGTCTAGCGTTGCTCCCACTAAACATATTTATTCTTAATTTATTCCTGGTACATATATAATTAATCAATGGTCAATAATTAGACAGGAAAATCTTTAATATGACAACCAAAAATAAATAAACTAGTAACATATACTTGTATAATCCTCAAATAATTAACAAATTATTTTATATCGATAAGTTCTCCCTTTTCTTTCCAGATATTAGACCTATTCTTCTATAATATTCTTAGATGATTTTAGTTGGGGTTCGGTCAAGGTAGATACAAAAAACACAAATTTAAAAAAAATGTTATTTATAATAAATTATTATCTGCCAACGTTTCGGCATACATTGTAATTTTGGATCTACCTTGACCGAACCCCAACTAAAATCATCTAAGAATAATATCTACGGTCAAAAAACTCTCCTTTCGAATATTCTATAATATATTTGACAAATTAATACTGTACTTAAGATAAATGATTTTATTTTTTGTAGAATAGAATTCGAATAAATAACGAGTTAGGGTAATTGGAAATTCTGACTATTTGTATACTATTATTTTTAAAATTCCTATTATTTATAAATGAATTTGTTTAGTATTTGTGATGAATAAATTTGTGAATGAGAATGTGTATAACGGCATGTGTACGTATGTATATCATGTCATGCTTGTCTATAGTGATGAAAAATTCAAAAATTGTTATTATTATTATTATTATGTCAAAATAAATCCTTAAGTGTGAATTTTTTTTCTTTCTTAAAATGACAGATAACTTTTTATTTCAGTTTTATTTATGTATTAATTTTTTTTTAAATTGTAATACGATTTATTACTGGGTATAGCATCAGCATTAAATGATGCAGCACTTTGCTAATGAATTACGATTGATAATAAAGCGTATTATAAAGAATATACTATTAAAAGTATTACGAAAATTACACATTTGAA
This sequence comes from Oncopeltus fasciatus, assembly GCA_000696205.2. Classification (NCBI taxonomy): domain Eukaryota; kingdom Metazoa; phylum Arthropoda; class Insecta; order Hemiptera; family Lygaeidae; genus Oncopeltus; species Oncopeltus fasciatus. Next base: position 287,429 of record KZ807994.1, read on the forward strand.
AAATCGTATTTGTTAAATTACAGTAATAGATAAAAAGTAAATAAAATGAGCAATTATCAGTAGAAAGTTTCCAATAATGATACACATTTTATCCCCCAAAAGCCATTGCTGATAGAAAAATATGATTAATAATTTCTTAAAGTTGATAAAGACCATTATTAGCTGACCTAGAAGATTTAACCTTAAATGTTTAAGAGAATCATGAAATGAAATAAATAATTCATTGGTTTCTGCAAACCATCTTCTGTTGGCGAACGCTTTTGGACATTATCCATCCTCGTGGCCGAATACATGTGTTCACTGTCACTGTCTGTATTTATTTATACTAGTACACTACACATTTATACTTATACACTACATTATCGTATTAATTTATTTATTTGTATAACGAAATGTAGGTATCCTATAATACCTTAGGCAAATTGATGGCAAAGAGAAATTCGGGATAATAATTTATTAAATAAAATTGTACCAGACGAAAACAGATCGTCAAAAATGGATGATTCGTTAGCCAGGCATAACTAAAGGGGATACAGTGGAATATTCAACAAGACGGATAGTAGCCACATGTATTTTTTACTAGTGGCCGACACTGTCGCTAACGAGAAGCCATTCGGGACTAGCGGAAACTATTGCTGGGAGTGAGCCAGGTGGTGAGTTAAACATTTAAACCCTACGATCGGGAGTGCAATCGAATTAGCCGACGAGCTATGTTTGGGACCGGCCCATTCAGCTGTCGCCCGGACTCCCAGCACCTATTATTGTTTAATTTACTGTGACAATGTTTGTCAGTGCCTCTATAATATACCGATGCGGATATACAGGTCCAGGACTTCAAATGAACCGCTCATCAATAATTCCCCAGTCCCATAACTGCATAACAAGAATAAATAAACTGACCAGGAGAGTGCAAAAGGCCGCTATTAAAATATATAAAAATTAGCAAATATTAATTTAGTTGTGGTATATTATCCCATATTAATTACAACAATAATTGCGAGGGAAAAGAATAAAGCCAGCCAGGAATCTAACCTGGATCTCCTGCTTTCCGAGCAAGTTTACTACCAGTAAAACCACCGGGACTAGCCAGATAACCTATTAAATTCCCCCCACACTAGCGAGAGTCTAACCCACGAGAAAGACGAATATATCGTCTTATGGTCGATGGATCTGACATTGTCTAGCTATTTATCGACTCTCGTTATTTACTTTTTATTTTCTTCTATAAATATTAATTTAGTTGTGGTGTATCATCCCCCGTAAATTTTAAGCAATTAATGCGAGGGAATAGAATAAAAAAAATCTATCTGTCCCAGCCAGGGCTCGAACCTGGATATCCTGCTTTCCGGGCCAGTATGCTACCACTTGCACCACCGGGACTAACTAGATAACTTATTAAATTCCCAAGAGACTAGCGAGAGTGTAACATACGAGAAGCACTATTCCCTCACATTAATTGAATACAAATTAATGTACTTTTCTTATTTTATTAGCTTCGAACTTTAAGTACTCATCATCAGGAGTTTATGTTACATATCATACATGAAAACTACCATTCTCAAATCGGTACTACGGGAATCAACCCAAAAGTCTCACCTGGATGCTCATTTTTAATCTAAAATTTATGAAATCTTTCTTGTTTGAATCATCTCAAACTTCTCAGGTATATTTAAGTACTTTTAATCCTAAAAAATATAGTTATTTATTAAAAAATCAATTAAACTTGTTCTTATATTAGTTTTAATTACTATTAAGAGATGTTTAAATCATATCATAATTTGCCCATACCATTAAAATTTAAATGCAAATTTGTTTTCACTAAATTTCCTCTCATCTAGAAGCATTTAGTTCTAATGCCTTGTCTGAAAAAGACTCTAGGGCTTCTAATATTTTCCACTTATATTCAGCTTAGTTTGATGTCAGTGGAACACATACTAATACTTTGAAACTTTTCTTACTAGTAGGAGACCTGGGTTCGATTCCCGTCTGAGGTTGTAAAACTTTTTATCTGGCTCCCTTTTCATTTCTTATAGAAAATTTAACGTTTGTTTACATACTAGAATAAATTTCATTATTCATACTAAAGGAAAGTTCTTTCTTTTTTTCTTTTTTTTTTAGAGTTGTTAAAACTCTTTAGTCATCAAGATATTTTTTTCACAATTTTTATTTAAAAAAAAAAAAACTTATTAAGGCAGATTTTGAGAGGAAAATTTGAGCGATATTTTTTTCCATTTCCGCTGATAGTTGGTATAAAAGGATTAAATATTTCAGTATATGCAGCTACCTAAATTTTATATTTAGAATTACCTTAAAGGAATCAGGTAATGGGCCACCCCTTCGCCATCCCTCTGGAGTCTCCCTCCGGCCGTTTTGGCAGGAATGCAGCCGAGAAGTCCCTACAACCCCCGGGTTCCTGGCGCAAGGAGTTGAGGGTGGCCCAGTGTTCTGTAGGCGGTGCTCGAGTGTACTCAAACCTCCCTCTCATTAACTACTTGACCCTCAAGAGGCCTCCTCAAGTGCTACAACATGGGGTCTCAGCCACGTCTTCTACAGCTAACCGCCCTCACTGACTTCAAACCTCTTACCAGCCTCCTTCTCTCTCTCCGGCATTTCTATGTATATTTTTTTTTTTTTTTTCAAATATATTATCATATAATATAGAAAATGAAAATATTTTCAAATTTTTAACACAGTTTTATTTCTAATATTAATCTTAGACATCAATAAATTTAAAATTTAAATGATATAAGGAATTCGGTGCCTCCGGGGGCTGTGAATACCATTTAATTTTTATGTTTATTATATTTTGTAAGTGTTTTTAGCCATAGCACTACTAATAACGATTAAGAATTAAGAATTTTTTAATTTTATTTCATTCGAAATCATTTCCATCTCCTGTGATNCACTACCAATGAATATAGAACTATCATACCTTCTATTATCCGTCTTCATTGGTTTCTGCAAACTATCTTCTGCTGGCGAGCGCTTTCGGACATTGTCCATCTTCTTGGCCGAATACATGTGTTCACTGTCACTGTCTGTATTCAACAGAACAGACAAAATACAAACGCAGTTGAATACAGACAGTGACAGTGAACACATGTGTATTCGGCCACAAGGATGGGCAATGTCCGAAAGCGCTCGCCAACAGAAGATGGTTTGCAGAAACCAATGAAGACGGATAATAGAAGGTATGATAGTTCTATATTCATTGGTAGTTATAATTACCCTTTAGATTATTTACCGAGGAGAATTACTGAATGAACCAAAAGGAGGGGAGAAAGCTGCCCAGAGTTTGTGTGAAGAAAAGTGTGTGTGTGTGTGTTGAGTGTGTTGTTTTTTCTTAAGAAGCGTGTAGCTGTTAAATTCTCAAAACGAATTGCTCAGTGTGAGGGTTGTACACTTCACTGCATACTAGGCCAGTATCTGAATTCTTATTGTCTTCTTGAACTAATAACAAGAATCTCTACAATTTTTAAAGTATAAGAGGCGAATTATCTATATATTTTCCTTTTAGAAGCTAAAGAAATTTTCAAGTGTAAACAATATTATTATTATTATTCAAGCTCATAATTATTTTTTATACGATCTTTAAGTGAATATAGAAACCGGCAATATCGCGTTCAACGTTTGATTTTAGTTAACGGGGGTATTTTTAATTTATTTCGAGTTTTAACGATAAAAAAAAATATCTATCAAGAGACATTAAATATCAGGTCAAGGAAAAAAAAAAAAGGCTTTATAAGAAGTTTGTCCTATTGTTAATTATGGCATTGAGCGTTGGGCTTTGTCGAGAAGAGAATAATGCAGACTGCAGACTGCAGACTTCGAGGAATTCTGCCATAAGAAATTTATGGTCTTCCTATGGTGGGGAACAGATGGCGGAGGCGTAAAAATCCAAACCCAATTCAGTGACACAAACTTAGTGAACATTTATATAAATCGGTTGACTACAATGAGCAGGTCACCAAGAAAAAGTGGCTGGATAGTAAGAAAACTCTAGCGGAGATATACGAACTCAGAGCCTCATACAGAGGCTCTTAGAAGGGATGCACATTTCTTGAAAGATCGTCGCATGACCTTTGTATGTGTGTTTTTGAATTTTATTACCTTTCACAAATTTTTACTTATTTTTTATTTTTATTTATTTACTTTTTTAATGGCGTGTTAACCTTTGGTCCTTAACGCCAGGGAGATATTTTTAAAAGCGGGAAGATATTTTCAAGAAGAAGAATTTCTTAGCAATATGTCATGTTGAGGAGTAATGTATTGTTAATGCGAATAGTTATAATGTGGATGGGCATAGTAATTTCTTTGAGCTTGGAAAATATGAAATTTATAAGAAAGAAAAAATTGAGAGAAAATGGAAAAGAATCATACTGAAAATGCATCTAGATAAGATTTAATAGCCTGCCCTCTTTCAGAAAGATCATTACAGAGTCGATGACTTTATCGTCATCCAATAGAATTTCGTCTAGAGTCCCATTTAAGTTATATTTTTTCCTTGATTCTTTATATTTTAGGCACTCTGTAAATATATATGTTTGATGGCAAGAAGTTGTCCACAGACCTCACAAATGGGTGGTTATCCTTTGCCATTATATAGCCATGAGTAAGTCTTGTGTGACCTACTACTTGTTTTTCGCTCGTGTACTGCAATTTTCTTGAGGCTATCACAAAATATTTCAAGCATAAAATTCTCATATTCAATCTTAAAACTAATATGGGAATTGTAAATCATTTACTCTTGCAAGAACAAATAAAAAAATAAATAAATAAAAAAGTTGGAAGAAGACGAAGTAGAGGGGACAGAAAATACAGAGCTGAGGCTCTGGGGGTAGTTGCAAAGGGGGTAGTACTAATTAAAGGTTAAACAATGGTTGGTGTGACGTCACACTAAGCAAAACCCCATTGTAGGGCTAATATCTTTACAACTAAGGCTCATTCAAAAACAACAATGATTTGACAACAAGGACTGCCGACGGCCAAGGATGAGTCCGCAACAAAGGCTGGACCGTAACAATTACTAAATTTTGAAGAATACCCCCTACCACCTTCACCAAGGCCGTCTATTCAATTTCCGCACTAATTCAAATGACAAAATTTGTAAGTAACTTTGTTTTTGTTTACAAAGAGACATAAAACCAAAGAGGAGAATGGAATTAATTTTCACTCGGACATTTAATTTTTCAACAGAAATAAATATACAGGTATTTACATACTTATAATTTGATAAAAAATTTAAATATGACTCCAATGAAATAGTAAAAGTCCTTGACGCAATAGCTGCGTAATCCAAGAAGACTTTTAAACTATCTTAATTATTGATATAAATAGAAGTTATCGACGAAATTTAATTTACAAGCCAGGGAGAATGAAAAGCGTAAATGCAATAACCATTAAACTTAAGTAAATATACAGTTAAATTTGTAAATTCCTTTCATATCCAGCGTATTTCGTAAAATTTGTATTGGATATTATTGTTAAAAAAATTAATATTATACACATATTACAACCCCCGGGTTCCTGGCGCAAGGAGTTGAGGGTGGCCCAGTGTTCTGTAGGCGGTGCTCGAGTGTACTCAAACCTCCCTCTCATTAACTACTTGACCCTCAAGAGGCCTCCTCNTTTTACTTAAATAATAACGAATAAATTATGGCCTCTCTATAAATCTCTCGCCGTTTTCTTCATCCAATTTCAATAAAAAATTATTATTTTATGAATTCATAATGAAAAGCCTATACTATGAATTTTGCTTCTATATTATAAATAAAATTAAGGCCCACCCAACAGTCTAAATTATTCATACAACATTTTTTTTTTCTATTCATTTTTGTGGTAATGTTAATTAATTAAGGAAGGTGTTATGATGTCACTTTAGGTTTGTCTCAAAACTCTCTTTCCTCCCTACTGGATTCTATAAACAGTTTGCAAATGGAATTTAAATATGGAATTCTGTTTCATTTTTATTTTGATTGCTATTACTAAAAATTATAGACGCTGGTACACACACACACACATGTGAACGTGCGAGCGACCACACGCATGCACACACATTACATATAAATAATTTTGAACGGACCATACTTTTAGCCTTTCAATGTAGAGTCACATAGATATCTCTGGAAACTTTTCATAAATCGCGACGTGGAATCAAAGTGGATAGCAAGTTTTACTAATGTATGATATGCTACTATTACTTAAGTTGACATATTTTATTACAGACTCCAACTCTTTAAGAGCAAAAGCGAACATTAAGTGAATCATTGATCATGGAAGAGCACCTCTGTCAGGAGTAAAGTCAGTCAGTTCTCACTGGCAGACTCAAAATCATCACAAAAAGAAAATAAGACAGACGCAGAACGAACAACTGAGTGAGAGTGCTTGTGGACTCCACCCTCTTTCCTTTGTTCGTAAACTTCACAATGTTTCAATGAACGTTCGTTCTTCATTGACACAAAACATGTAACAAGTGAATTTACACAAGTCTAACAAGGAACTTGCTATAAACATATGTACAATATTTACGGAGTTTAATAATAATTGCTTACTTATTGTATTACTTTTTGGTTCACTTCAGAAATAATTAAAAAAGAGTCAATGCATATATCGTTGCTAAAATAATATAATGAATTTCCTGTATCCTGCTAAACCATAACATGTGTGTAACATCTTTCAACAATCTTCTAGAGAAAAATATTTTATTTGATTTTGTTCCTTTTTTTTACCGAAAATCTTCTGAATGGTCATTGAATATATAGACATTTAGTGTACTTAATTGTTCAGAAATTTGTAAGTTTTGGGATATTTATTTATTTGATTTAAAAGTTTATATTATGAAGTAAAAGTATCATGTCTACATCTTGAGCCGTTAGACCCTTGGTGTTCAAGGGTTATAGGAAATTCCTAAAATTAAACATTTATAATGTTGGAAATAATGTTTTAATTTTTTGCTCCTCCACCATATAGGAATAAAAGTGCATAAGCTTTAAATCCCTCGACTTTCCTGATGTGAAAAAATAAAGAGTAACATGGTTTTTGAGGCTTTAATTCTTAGTAAAAATAAAAACAAATATATAAACAAGTTTTTATGTGGTATAAAATGTTTTTGCTTTATATTATTTTACATCATTTTTGGTATCTAGTCGGTGGGATGAGAAAATGTATTTTAAAAAAAGTTTCGGGAAATCAGTCATGAGAACAACCTGAAAAGCCTAAATATCTTCTAAAATTATTAACCAATGCAAAAAATTTGGAAGGTACTGCCATACAATTTTTTTATATTTTTTTTTGGATATTTTTAATCCACGATCAAGCTTATTATAATAATATAAAGGTTTTTTTGTTTTAATTTGTTTGTTTTTTAAAATCCAAATCCTCAGAAATTATAAATATGTAGGGAGATGGAGTATGACCGATTCAAAAAAAAAAAAAAAAGACAAAAAACACAAAACAAAGAAACAGTAAAGATGCAGATGCTGGAAGCTTATCACTAGAGGATTTGTTCGGAACTCCCTTAAGTTTTTCCGTAATCCATCTTACCTGATTATAAATAAAGAAAGAAAGGGTGGGAAATAAAACAACTACCTTTGAGAAATTTTATTTATTTATTTACAAACAATTAATGTGAGGGAATAGAACAAAAAATCTATCATGTCCCAGGCAGGACTCGAACCTGGATCTCCTGCTTTCCGGGCCAGTATGCTACCACTTGTACCACCGGGACTAGCCAGATAACTTATTAAATTCCCAACAGACTATTAATTGTTTAAAATTTATGTGGGATAATAAACCACAACTAAATTAAATATATATATA
>KZ807994.1:295851-307727 GCA_000696205.2 Oncopeltus fasciatus
GAGTAGCAAATTATAGAGAATTTAAAATTATTACTTTGGATAAACGATTTTCGATTCTGAACTTTTTATAATGAAATTAATACTTTGTCATATACAAAACTTTTTGATATCCTAATCACTAAAGGTATTGAACTAACGTTCGTTTTTTTTTCTTTTTCATACCTAACACATTGCTTGCCACTGCAGTTTTCTTACTAGAAGCCATCTATCAATATTAGCACTTATATATTCGTTTATTCGTAGCTGCACAAAAATGTTCATGATGGCATTTATGTACAATAGTAAAACAGAGAGAATTTCAACATATGGTACCAGCCATGTGCGATACTCTAATAAGCACTTGTGTGGGAGGTGACGTGACGACTGGGTGATGTATCGAAGACACGATACCGGATAGCTATCGATAGCCAGAGGAAGACCTAGAACGATCGTTACCGAACGCCGCTGCTAGACGGGCGACATTAATCTGACCGCGTAGATTTGTCAGCCGGTGTTGGTAAAGAGGTAGAGACTCCTATTGCAGAATAATGACGTCAGGGATAATGGAGGTCGGGTTACAGGCATAAGTGCTGAGATAAAGAACACATCCGCTTCCACTCCACACATTATGTAGAATCACATGTGCCTGCTGGGCGTTATCGATGTGTTCAGGGGAACACCGAAACAGCCATTTTTGTGTTTTCTTCTTGACTCTAATGATTGCCAGGCTCGATCCATTTCTTTCGACAAAAATTTTTTTTTTCATGACAAAAACTGCCCACTTAAATACTGAGCATTTGATTTAAGTTATCCAGTTTTATTAACTCCTATTTTTAATACACAAATTTAATATTGCACACAAAAATTTTCTAATAACAATACTGTATTTCGAATTACTATAATTCAAATAATTATTTTTAAGCGTTTATGATACATTTTCCTATTCTATAGGTTACGTTCGCCCTCGCTCACAATCTCTCTTTTTTCTGAAAGGCCTGCTTGAAACATTTTCAGGCAACCGACTAGGCAAGAACATTATAGTATTATTCATTTTGTACTGCTCGTTGGGGGATTCGTTGGGGAGGAAATATAATTATTTATTTATTATAAAATATAACTATGTAATCATATAATGATGAACATCTAAAATGTTCATTTATTTATATTATTATTGTTTTTTTATATATATTCTGTATTTAATTTTATTACTNGTGTGTGTGTGTGTGTGTGTGTGTGTGTGTGTGTGTGTGTGTGTGTGTGTGTGTGTGTGTGTGTGTGTGTGTGTGTGTGTGTGTGTGTGTGTGTGTGTGTGTGTGTGTGTGTGTGTGTGTGTGTGTGTGTGTGTGTGTGTGTGTGTGTGTGTGTGTGTGTGTGTGTGTGTGTGTGTGTGTGTGTGTGTGTGTGTGTGTGTGTGTGTGTGTGTGTGTGTGTGTGTGTGTGTGTGTGTGTGTGTGTGTGTGTGTGTGTGTGTGTGTGTGTGTGTGTGTGTGTGTGTGTGTGTGTGTGTGTGTGTGTGTGTGTGTGTGTGTGTGTGTGTGTGTGTGTGTGTGTGTGTGTGTGTGTGTGTGTGTGTGTGTGTGTGTGTGTGTGTGTGTGTGTGTGTGTGTGTGTGTGTGTGTGTGTGTGTGTGTGTGTGTGTGTGTGTGTGTGTGTGTGTGTGTGTGTGTGTGTGTGTGTGTGTGTGTGTGTGTGTGTGTGTGTGTGTGTGTGTGTGTGTGTGTGTGTGTGTGTGTGTGTGTGTGTGTGTGTGTGTGTGTGTGTGTGTGTGTGTGTGTGTGTGTGTGTGTGTGTGTGTGTGTGTGTGTGTGTGTGTGTGTGTGTGTGTGTGTGTGTGTGTGTGTGTGTGTGTGTGTGTGTGTGTGTGTGTGTGTGTGTGTGTGTGTGTGTGTGTGTGTGTGTGTGTGTGTGTGTGTGTGTGTGTGTGTGTGTGTGTGTGTGTGTGTGTGTGTGTGTGTGTGTGTGTGTGTGTGTGTGTGTGTGTGTGTGTGTGTGTGTGTGTGTGTGTGTGTGTGTGTGTGTGTGTGTGTGTGTGTGTGTGTGTGTGTGTGTGTGTGTGTGTGTGTGTGTGTGTGTGTGTGTGTGTGTGTGTGTGTGTGCGTGCGTGCGTGCGTGCGTGCGTGCGTGCGTGTATGTGTGTGTGTGTGTGTGTGTGTGTGTGTGTGTGTGTGTGTGTGTGTGTGTGTGTGAGTGTGTGTGTGTGTGTGTGTGTGTGTTTCCATTGTACACAATTGCAGTGATCCTACCGTGGCTTTCAATCGAACGTTGGCGGTTCCTTGCACCACAAATTATCGATCGTTGTTGCGTTCGAAAGTCATTCTCACCTAACAAAGATTTCAAATTGGAGTTTTTTAAAAACTTTTGGGCGGTCTTCCACATTTTTAGTTTCTGTCACTTGAATCGATGGATTTAAAACTATCGAGAAATTCTGATTTGCCTAAGGAATGCTCGCCATAAGCTTCGACAAGCATCCGATGTGATTGTACAGCAGTTTTTTTTTTTTTTTGTTTTCAGAAGATAATAAATGTTTTCGCAAACCATTAATTGTTGTTAGATATTTAACACATTACGAAAGCCTGCAGGAGAAAAATTTTTACTCTATACGTTATTTTGTTATTGTACACAAAAGATTTAAGCGTTTTTAGGCAAATTTTAGTAGAAGCAAGAACGCTCAACCAGTACTTACCCTCGAAGCTATAATGTGAAATGGACAAACCCCATTTTCTAGGCGTGAGTAGCAAATTATAGGGGTAAAGTTCTGGGGTTCTGGAACAGATAACGTCATTCAACCCTCTAATTCTGACTAGAAGTACTGGACATAGTGGTTGGTGTGTTAGCCAATACTGTATTGCCAGCACGGGCTGGAAGAAGGACCAAGGAGTATTAGTGAGGCGCTGGGGAAACGAGCTAGATACTGAAGGATTGTACACTAGTCTAGGCTGGGCAAATTAGTGTCCTAGATTTACCAGGACAGTCACAATGCTGGATCTATAAGTACATTATTTTATGGAATAAAAATCCTTATTGAAATTACTTTCCACTAGAATTTTCTCTCAGCTCTAGAACTGAAGGGGTAAGTGTATATAATCTTTCAAGCACTACCTTACCTAGTAGAGAGAAAGTAGTACCAAAGGGAACACGAACCAGCTTCAGAGCAGCTATTGTGAGAGCGTTTAAATCCATAATCTTTAAAAAATGGTTATTTGTACACACAGTTGACTGTGATATTCTTTAAAGATAAATAGAAATAATTTTTTTTCTTTTTTTTTTTTTTTTTCGAAATGGGAATTCAATATTACATTCTAGTTCACCAAGGGTTGCTACCAATTTGCGATAATACTGATAACGTTGATATCAAGGGAGCCACAAGCACGCCATCTCTACAGTACCATTCTCAACAGTGCCCGCCCACCATCAGTCGCCATCCTCCAATCCGAACTGAAGGCCAATCTCCGTAATGTTATTCGGATGTGTATCTTCCTGAAAATTACTGTAGCTATTCAGTTGACAATGGTTTTTTTTCTTTTCTTCCTTTTTATTTTTTTTTTATCAAGCCGAGCCCGACGAACAGGATTGTCGGACAATTTGAGGGAAATGGATTTAACTCCGCTGTGAAAACACTCTCATTGTATTTCCACAGCGTACATGGATTCCTTTGCCTCAGCCGGAACCGCCTATGAATATTCATTCTGAATAAATATCACAGCAAACTCAAAGATTTTTTTTTTTAAATCTTGTTTACCGAAAGGAGGAATATTAATATGATCTTCAGAGGACACTGTTGCATTTCATTTGATGAATAATTCAGAAAAGGTGATTGCATATGCTCTCTTTGCTTAGATGTGAATATATATGGATTGTACTATGATTGAGATATAGATTAAAATGCATAAACTATAGTTTGTATAAATATCAGTTTTCATTAAAATCCTAAAAATAAGTTTGAGATCAGTAATTAAAAAAAAAAAGTGTAGAAAATCTTCTAAATCAAATCAATGTGCAATTTTTTTAATTTTTTTTTTATTTATACCAGGAAAGCCGAATAAAGAATCATTTTTGGGTAATAAACATTAGTAAATATAAATAATATTTTAAATGGTATTTAATCCCACGTAAATTTTAACAATTCCTAAGAATGCAATGGAACAGAATAAAAAATCTAACTGTCCCCGAACCTGGATCTCCTGCTATCCGGGCCGGTGGATTTTTCATTTATGCTACCGAGACAAGTCTGATAACTTATTAAATTCCCCGCACTAGTGTCGAGAGTCTATAAGACGATAAGAGGGAAAGTCAGATTTCCCGGGTGAAGCAAGATTTTTTTTTTTCTAGCTCCCATCACATTTCGTGTAGAAAATTTAACGTGGCATTACACACTACAATTAATTTTATTATTCAGAAAAGGAAACTTCAGTATATTCAAGGCTTTTGCTGAGTTTATATTAACTATTTCAAGCCATACTTAGAGGAAGTAAGCTGAAACTACCCCAATAGCCGAGGGGAAGTTTATCAAGAGCCAAGGGTATTTTGAATAGGGTGACTACCTGTAGGAAGTCGGCTCCTAAGTAGTTGAAACGGAGGTGGACTAATAAAGAATAAATAAATTAAACAATATTAATTAGACATTAATAGTTTCTTGAATTAAATTAACTTTAAAATCAATTATCACCCTTTAATTATTTATATCACTTCATAATATTTTAATCTGTCTAAAGATAGTGAGCATAATAAAAAAATGTAAAATCTTATAAACAAAGAAACTTAAAAAAAAAAAATTACGTTGTACGTTCAAAAGAAGAGTTTTTTGACAGTAGAGACTATTATTAGATGATTTTAATTAGGGTTCGGTCAAGGTGGACCCATAAAATACAAATTTAAAGAAAGTGTATTTTTTTAAAAGATCATCTGCCAACGTTTCGGCTTACATTGTAAGCCATCTTCAGGGCTATCAGGAAGACGAGAGAGAACGTCCTGTCCCTAAGTTCACATTTCCATGACTAACATCTCTCTCGTCTTCCTGATAGACAGCCCTGAAGATGGCTTGCAATGTAAGCCGAAACGTAGGCAGATAATCTTTTAAAAAAATACACTTTCTTTAAATTTGTATTTTTTTAGATCTACGTTGACCGAGCCCCAACTAAAATCATCTAATATTAAAAAAATTACATTTTAATTTTATAATAAATAGGACCACCTCCATGTGAGTCGCTGTGGAGAATTATCAGGTTGGTTTTGTAAAGATAAGGCACTCCCTAAAGGATTAAGAAGCTTAGCCTCCCTTGCAACCACTTAGGGTCATTGGAGGGAGGGGCTGTCTACAGGTTGCCACCCCATTTTAAACACCCATGGCTCAGGACAAGCTTCTATTTATAAATAAAAGATTGACCTGGGCGGGATTTGAACCCACGGCGTCAGGATTGCGAGACCCGTACGGATCCACTGAGCTAGCCTGGCGCCCCTTTGAGGATGAAACAAGTAATAAGAAAAAGTAAACAATTTATAGTTATTTTAAATGTGTAGTTTTCATATTTAAGAAAGAATGAGTTACTGAAACTTCCCCATGAGCAATTTAAGGAATTATGAAATGACTCAATTTCAAATTCTTAAATGATGTAAAAGTTGGTCCACTGTGTTAGCTTGTTTTTGTATGAGTGAAGTAGTAAAGGTGTTGTTAGTAAAGTGGGATAAACAAGTTTATATATGATCTCATTCCTCTCCCCCAACCACCCATCCCACTCTCCCACTCTCTCTTTCTCTATCTCGTTTTGCTTATCCGTTTCCATCTTTCTCTTTCTCTCTCTCTCTCTCTCTCTCTCTCTCTCTCTAAAGTTTCTTCTCTCCCTAAGCCACCGCGTGAATTTACACCATTTCACTTCAAAGGGGAAATGGAGGTTGTAGTGGTCTCTGTACTATTTGTTAAGCAGCTGTGGTAATATTCATGGAAAGTAATAATAAAGATTTCGATACAGTCATTCAAAAAATACAGCCTTATCATTACTGATTAGAGCTTCTTAATTCCGCTAAAATTAGATATAGATAAGACTTTGTATCCTACTGGGAAGGAAGATCTAAAGAAATGCTCACACATCGTAGTTATATTGGTGAATTTCTTCCATGTCAGAAAAATTTATTAAAATATATATTATTAAATGTAGTCGTAATTTTTACACCTTTTATGCTCCATAAAGTTTTTCTTTACTCAAGTAAAAATTTTTCTTAAATATTAATGTTTTAAGGATGGAGAAATTAGTCAGGGTATCGACAAGGATCAGAAAAATAAAATACTCCGAAATTGTTGAGTAAATATTTTATTACTGCTAACATTTCGACTTAATTTCTAAGTCATCATCTGGGCGATAGTGTTCTCCAAGGGAGGTTCAAGGACACATCTCAAAATGGAGAACTAAACTTTTTTTTTTTTTTTTTTTTTTTTTTTTTTTTTTTTTTTTTTTTTTTTTTTTTTTAAGAGGTAGGGGAATGCGTTACGCAGAACCGCTGTTTAGCCAATGTTGGTCAAACAGCGGGAACTGTACGACTCCTACGAACTACCCACTAAACCCCCTTCCTCTGGGCTGGCAAGAGAAAGCCATTGCCCATTCGGACTCAGGTTTCAGTTCTCCAATGACCTTAATGCTATTAATGAAAAGGGAAGGTTTAAAAACCTCCCTTTATGTGTTTCCAGTCCTTGACAAAGATGGTCAAGGCCTGGAAAGAGGTCTCATTCTCAACAAAATCCTTGGGAGTAGGGCTATAGTTCTTCATGGTCCGAATGGCTTTTAGGCGCGCACCATCGTATTCCGGACATTCCAGAAGGACGTCGGCAGCGTCCTCGCTTGTTGCGCCGCGGCTGCAAGCGGGGGAATCTCGCCTTTTGAAGAAATGCAATTTGCTGGGAAAGAAAGTTTCCGTGGCCACTCAGAATTAGCGTCGACCAATGGCTTCGACATTCGCTCTAAGACGCACGGGAAGAAGAGTTTGCAGAACTAAACTTGTGCAGTTAAGTGCAGTGTAGCTCTGCACTCTTAGATGTGACCATTAACCTCCCTCGGAGATCATTCCAGGCGTGATGCATTGCCCTGATGATGACTCATAAGTTAAGTAGAAATTTCGGAAATAATAAAATAATTACCCAAAAAATTTAGGGGCATTTAATTTTACTTATCCTTGCCGAAATCCTGACTAATTTCTCCAGCATTAGACTCGACGGCCAACGATACCCCAACCACAAATGTCACAAAATAACAATTTTCAACCTTCATGTACAATACAATTATTTGTTTTTGTTTTTTTTTAAATTGGAGGTCTTAAAGCCTCATCTCCCTCAACCTATTACAGCCCTTATCAACTTCCTCTAAAATAGAATTGGATTGGATTTAAAAATTGAGTAAATTAGTGCTCGATACAGAATACAGCAAGCAAACACACGCTTATATCCCTCAAGCGGGATAGGATAGTTGGTAAATCAAAGATATTTACCATAAATCACACCATGGGACCGTATTGGCAATGTGAATATCCCGATTAACTCGCGGAAATCTGCCACTACTATGGGCTATATGAATAAATCAAATGCCCCACCGAAGAGGAGTTCCCTGCTTCCATCATATCTGGAAGATGTGTCTGTAGTGCGTGTGAATGCCGCTAGAGTCCTCTGGAGGGCAAATAGAAGGGAGCCAAGAAGGGAAGTCCCTTCTAAGTATTTACGAAGCCCGATCGTGCATGAGTCCGACCGGCCCTTCCTATCGCCTATTCAAGGGACATCTCCCTTTACCTGACTACATCTGTTTACATTTCACACAAGAGTGCTTCAACTTCAGCGGCGAGAGGACATTTAAGGCCATCATTAGCACAACCTTCTCCCGCCATGTGTAAGCCCTATGCCATCCAGAACTCATTTCCTAAAATATTCAGATGTCCTCAGTGTCTTTATTTTATTAATAATAAACCTGCTTTCAAATGTAAAAATAAGGGTAGAGCGATACTTGAAGTTATTATCGTGATAGAAACATTGTTACATTCACGCAATATTACATATATATTCCTATATAAATTTAATATATAATATGAATGTTATATATTAAATAATGTATTATATTAATACAATTTAATAATGTCAAATAAAATGTTGAATTATTTCTCTATTGAGCACATTATCATTGGGAAAGATGGTTGACTCAAACAGAGAGTTTTTGCCTTAGAGATTATTGGTAGACTTTTTTTTTTGTTGGGATTAAGTCAAGGTAGATCCAAAAAAATAAGTTTAAAATGTGTGTTTTTTTTAAATTATTTGCCAACGTTTCGGCTTTCATTAAGGAATTACCCTAAGAAATGAACATTTGATCTAGATGACACGATGTCCCCTCTCGCCTTCATGGTAGCCCTGAAGCTCGCAGACAATTAAAAAATACACATTTCTTAAATTGTATTTTTTTTGGATCCACCTTGACTGTAACCCAGCAAAATGGCATCTATTAATTATTTTCTTATGTTCCAGTGTTTATATTTTTTTTTTATTAGTACCATAACTTGTTATAAAGCTTAAAAATAATTTTCAAAACTATTTTATTTAAAACAGCTTTAAAATTTACGTTTCAGAATTTCTGATTAACCGGTTTACATACATACAGTTTACAAATATTTAATTTCATTTTTAACTGTTTAACAGTCATAATTATTATTAGATGGTTTTAGTAGGGGTTCGGTTCAAGGTAGACCCATAAAAAATACAAATTTAAAAAAAAAAATGTATTTTTTTAAAAGATTATCTGCCAACGTTTTGGCTTACATTTTAAGCCATCTTCAGGGGTGCCTATCATGAAAACGATAGGACTTCCTGTCTCTTTGTGGGTATATTTTGTAATTCAAGAAACACGGTGGCCTCTGGTGCTTAAGGTATTGGACTCATTCCCAGATTCAATGCTCACATTGTGCAGTAAGTTTCATTATTTCTGTGCTTCTCTTAATGACCCAGAGGATTCCCGGTTTGCTCCTTAGGAACTCCCAGTTCCAATTGGGTTTCATTCTTCCTTAAGGGGAAAAAATGATGCGATAAGAATAATTTGCTGACCAAACGCCTTCTCTAGTGTGCCGTGATTTGATATTAAATAAAACCTTAGCATATATTTCATCCCTGGCGCCTGTATGGCCACTTAGGAAACTTTTTTTTTTTTTTTTAGAATTCAGATACTTCAAAACGATATATAAGTTTTTAATATTTAACTTCAAACAGGATGTTTATAAGTTTTTTTAAAACAGTAGGATTTATAAGTTTTTAAAATTTAACTTCAAACTGTTTCTTTCTTATATTATTTATTATCAAATCATCTCGGATCTTTAGCAAAAAAAACTTAAACATCAAAAATGCATGAAAATGGCAACCTAAAACAAGCATATACACTGTCAAATGTAATAGCCTGTATCCATTTACAAAACAAGTATATTTGTACGAATATCTTCATATGGACCTCAGTGATTATGTAAAACCACATATGGATGAATTATATGTGATTGTCCACTTTTGGGTCATGTATCCCCATGGTTTGTCCCCATTTGAAACAATTGTTTGGCGTCAATGGATGAATTGTTAAACAATCTAACGCAAATATAAGTTCATAAACTTTTTACCCATTTCTTATTATGAACTCATTATTATTAACTGTCATCAAGTATCAATTGTTTTAAACTAGAAATTTCTCCATTTTACTTTTTTTTTTTAAACAACGTTTTCTTCCTATTAAGAGCATATATTTAAGTTTCGTATGTTGACAAGGGCTGCGAATTAAATATTTTTTTTAAATAAATCTTTATTTATTACATTCTCTTACTTAACATCTTGTAATTTTATGACGAATACAATAAATAAATGAATTAAATGTATTAAAGATTTTTTAATCAGATTTATTTTCACCCTTTATTTTTTTTTTTTGTTTTTTATTAGGGTGATATTGTCAGCCTTTACTCAGTTATTCTTCTATTGGAAAGCATTTCAAGACGTCTTTGGCCCAGATAAGGCAGTAGAGAGGTGAGGGGGTAGTGTTGACACGTTAAGGGGGTGAGAAGGGCCAGAAGGGTCACAAGCACGACTGCACCCCTAAACCAAGCCCATCTTGGCACCTCGGAATGAGTCGCCCCTGTGCTAACAATCCTCCACCTTCGCTTCGGCTACAGCGGACCATCTCACCCCTGCCAGCCATCTGCCCTTCAGCTTGGTCATTTTCATGCTGCGGAATGTGGTTCTGGCGCACTGGGTTCAAATCCCGCCCCTAAAAAAACTGGGAGTAACTGCCAGTAAATATCTCCTCCCTCTATGACCCTTAGCTATTAAATTGAAAGGGAAATTAATCGGAGAAAGAAATATATTTTAATAACAATTAAGGGAGGGAACAGTTAATATCAAAAATTGCTAGTCACGAAGATTTTTCCAGGTGATAACGCGTCCCCTCTCAACTAAAGGTCAGCGATATTGAATATTAACTCTTTATTTAAAAAACAAAAAATTATTCTGTAGAAAAGGAGAGTTTTTTTGACCGTAGATATTATTCATAGAAGATTTTAGTTGGGGTTTGGTCAAGGTAGATCCAAAAAATACACTTTAAAAAATGAAATTTTAATAAAGGATTATCTGCCGACGTTTCGGCTTACATTGTAAGCCATCTTCATGATAGCCCTGAAAATGGTTTACAATGTAAGCCGAAACGTTGGTAGATAATCTTTATAAAAAAATACTCTTTTTTTTTTTTTAATTTGTGTTTTTTGGATCTACCTTGACCGAACCCCAACTAAAATCATCTAAGAATTATTCTGTAAATTTTCTATACACTGTAATTTTTGATGGGGTACATTGTTGTCCTTGCTCGTCTATCCCGGGACGTAACCCGTCCTCAGAGACGAGCTCAGGTTAACCCGCGATAGACTATCTGGCACCCACCTTCCCCTTATCTTTGGATAAGAAGGAGACTAGGCAGGTATATTGAATATTATCACAATTTTTGGATCAACCTCTACCGAGCCCCAACAAATTTTCTACTAGGAATCTAACTCTCCATTTGAACTAGCTATCAAATATAAACAGGTATCTTTCCACCTCAACAAGAGATGGAACACTTTGTTATTATTATTATTATTATTATTATTATTATTATTATTATAATTGTTGTTAGTACAGCTCTACTTCCACGCCGTACTGCTCATATACATGTCTCTATATAGATGATAGGTGACTCTGAATGAAATCGCCATAAATAAGTCGGCGTACCATTCATCTCGCTCTGCCGATGACGCAAGGACATGTGGGTAGAAGAGTGGGCTGGCATTCATGGCTGGCTTCAAATCACCGGGCATCAATCAACTCAGTCATATGACCTAGACCTCTCTTGCTTCATTAGTTTAATTGGTGAAAGAGTATTACCATCAACTCATATTTCCGCCTTCAACAACTTGATGGGGATCAAGCCATGTAAAACGAATCCAATATTGATACAGTAATATATGTTAATATATGTAGATAAGCCAATAAATTAACCTATTGTGATTGTGTAGGTATTTCCTAATTGCTTGTACATAATATGTATCCTTGTTATCGAGGAGAGATTGATATCCATTCAATGTTCTAGATAAAGGCAAGTCACATACAAACAATATTTTGCTCCCATTTATCTTATACAGAGCCATGAAATACGATATTATGAGAAAATATTAAAAATTGTTCAGAAATTCACCAAATAGATTATTTCCATTTGTAGCAAATTTAAAAGGATTTTAGCTTTTTATCTACAATCGTCTACACAATAAATTAAGCTCGCATATATAGGTTTTAATAAATATATGTACATAAAAATTTATTATATTTTTCATATAAATTTAAGTGATATTTTTTAAATAAGTGTTAGCCAATACTGTAT